>CAIGRL010220409.1:0-13158 GCA_903798325.1 Fraxinus xanthoxyloides
TTTTACACGTTTATTTCGGTTCACAAACGTGGATAACTGTCAAAAAAATGCATTTATAAAGGTTCGACCTAGATCATTGACATTGACTTGCAAAATATTTACTGACTAACATGTAGAAATCGGATATTTGAAGCTTATGACTTGATTCTCTTTCCAGACTATTCTGTTTATTAAATCGTCGTAGTTTAAGGTTTGATCTTATAATTTTTTCTTAAGACTTAATCAGGGTCCCCTTTGCTTGGATGAATATTTGGCTAAGTTAACACAATTCACATTAACATTCAAGATCCTCTAATTCTTGCATATTGTAGATTAAAGTCCATCTTTATTTCATTTAAATTGGTATTTCAGCTTTTTCCGTCAAATAAAAAAATAATACCGAACAATAGGACGCTGAACCGGTCAACTATTTGGCGGGTCACGGATTTAGTCCCGCTGACATCTATTGAAAACGGTTCGAGTGACCTGGACTATTTATTTCGTGGGCCGGTTCAAGCCTGAATCTGAATGGAGCCTGGGCTAGGTTACAACGCTGACACCACTCTGATATACTGAAGCATAAGCTGTAAAATAAACCATGCGCCGCCATCGTTCTCCAAAAGCAAAACCCTAGTTTTTCCTATAAGTACGCACATATTTTCATCAAAACTCAATTCATCGCGGCTTTAGTTTTTAGGAAAAACCCTAGGATTAGATCTTCACAGCTTGCGACTTTCACAATTCGCAGGTACACGCACTTATATGAATCTCGGTGTGTAGGTATGTCAATTCGCAGGTCAAGGTTAATTTGATGTTTTCAAATATTGGCCGATGATTATACTTTAATTTTGACAAGCATATGTCTGAATTACAATATGTGGATCAATCTAATCTTCTCTATGAGGCCATCTTATGCTGTTTTTTCTTGTTTGATTATTTGATCTGTTCTTATTATTTAATTGATTGATTTTTTCAGATATTTTTGTCCTGAAAAAGGTGAAATCGATTTCAAAAAGGTGTTTTCGTCTGTTTGTTTGAGTGATAGATTTGGCGAGCTTCCAATGATGATTGAAGTGATATTTATTCATGAAATATCTGTGATTACAACAACACTACTGCCTTCCTTCTGAGGCTCTTTTCGAGTACAGTTTAATTTAAATTTTAGTTCTTGTCTACCTTAATATGTGTGCAATTGTCTATTTGTGTGAAATTGGTCGATCCTCTGTGCATTAGCTGCAATTTGATGAATAAAATGGGATCAAATGATGATTAGAAGCATAGTTCAAATGATATAATACGTGATTATAATTTCTTTATAGTCTTTCGCTCCTATCTGATGATTCCCACTGATTTTCTAATTCCATAATCAGCCTTTTTTCTTTGGATTTGTTACTATTAGTGTCTTCCTGATTAAATTTGATTAGTTAATTACAGTCAGAATGCAATTTACAATGTGGGACGATGACGACTAAATTGATATTGGTCTCGTTCGTCGTAATGGTGTGCAAATGATACACCTTGCCGACCAATCTGATATATCACCACCCATAAACTGAGTCCCATTTGATTTAAATTTGGGCAGAGATGACTAATGCTTTATTCTGACACCTCTTGTATGAGAAGGGTTGTGGCTCTTCCATGAGCACATAAAGCAACTCTCTGAGCCCCGCTGAAGTACTAATTTTAGTTTAAAATTCTTGATATATATATAGTTGCATTGTCAGTACAAATCTGAGTAGAAATTCAGGCAGCCTCCTTTCTTCTGTTTTGATAAATTGGGAAGGGTGGCGTTAATCTGCTCATAAATTGAATTTGGGCTCTTCAGACTTGTTGATTCTCTATTTGAAACTGGTCTAGTAAGCTCAAGTACATTCCCCACTCGAAACTGGTCTAGTATATTTTTTTGTTTCAAGTTTTTTATAAATCTTAGCTTCTTTATCTGGTCTGCAGAATATATATAGCTGTTTCTGCTTGACTCGTTCCCTTGAAGCTATATTAACCGTGTTCCTCTCGCTATCCAGTGCATCTCTTTTAGTGCATTTGGACGTTGAGGAACTACATGTTTTCCTGTAGGCCTAACCCTATCTTCTATGGCGAGGGATCTCTGTGATACATGATGATGAGAGGCTACATTTTTAATAACTAACTATAAAATTCATATGAAAATATCAAAACTACATTTTTTCTAAGCTACATTTTGCAGCAATCTTGCAGCTATTGAGGCTACAGTTATCAATTCTGCACTGTTGCATAGACTAATGCGGGAAAATAATGTACTTTTTACAAGACATCCAAGTTCCAAGAGAATTTTTGTTCGAGTGCTCTTTGGCAATGAAAATTTACAAGAGTGGGGAGGGCTTCGTAAGCGGAACAACTATTCATGTCACCTTGTTTTGGCAGGGGTTAAAGTTTAAATTTTGATCCGTCTGATAGGTGAAGGCTTAAAGGTTTTTTAATTTTATGTATGTTGGAAAATAAAAATTCAAGTTTTCTGTATGAATGTATTTTTTAATAATTCAAATTTAAGGTGGTGGTAATTTGGATTTTGAATTTTATTTTCACATTTGTATCAAATTGTCAAAGTAAAAGTTGAATATCATGAAAATTGTCATAACCAATATATCCATGTGTAAGTTAATAATGTGTTTTAATAAAAAATTTTATAGGATATAATTGTTTAGTTACATTTTAACAGTTCCCATAAAAAATTACTAAAAAGTTGCTTGATTTATTTTTACCATATTTATTCTAATTATCTTAGTAATTTTAGAGGGTGTTTGATAGAGATTAAAATCTGATTAAAATTGAAAAACTAGTCATTATGGTTGATTTTTATTAGACGGATGAGATTCAATAACGGATATATTTTCAATTTTAATTGGATTTTAAATCGTACTAAATAGGCTTTTAGTGTTTCCGATAGGGATCTAGGATTAAAAAAACCTCACTTATCCCATGTTTAATCAATTTCTTAATAATATTTATTTTACACATCTAATTTAAATTGAAAAGAGTAAAAATAGAAAAATCCGGCGGGAACCCCTGTTCCATTGTGTGATGGTCATACTGACTGCTAACACAAGTTTCACGCAGTCTGGGTTACTTGTATGTGTTTTGCTACGTGACACTTTAGTGTACAACCTCAATATAATAGGGTTCCACAGCCATCGTGGCTTTTCCTATTGGGTTGGAGATGTATATCGAGTTGTTAATTCTTGATGTACAAATAGTAGAATTTTACTTTTATTACATGTGTATCTACTCATAAATTTAACCCTTATGTGAGTGTATGTCAAGAAGGGTGTTAAAATCCTTGGCAATTTGTCGGGAGGATTGATACTTTTTTTTGACATTCATTCACGTAAATGTGAAATTCATCTGAAGATTCATGTTCAATAAAAGTGCATTAAAAATGATAGCCTCCATTTAAGGGGGTTGGTTAGAAGGGGTCTCAACATAGCAGGTTTCTTTTGGTAAAATAAAATTTAATCCAAGTTTCAAAGGATGTTGTTGATCAAGTAGTTTTTAATGTTTAATATATGCATACAACTAGTTTTATTAAATCTATTTTTAAGTGACGCTCCTAAAACTCGGTTATACCATGTGTACATTACAATTTGTAGATTTGTTTTATTTGATTAAATTTAATTTAGTCAAAATCTTACCATTTAATAAATGGTGGTGTACAATATGCATTTTGTGTTTAAAATTTTTTTAACTTCAGGTGCCTTGGCTCATATAAATCCTGACGAACGTGAACTTGGAATCGTCATAGATGTACGGACAGTGAGAACGCATCCAGTGAAAATGCTTCATTAAATAGATTTCCATGTTTTTCAAAGAATATAAAGGAGAGTAACTATTGATTTTCACTTAGGCCCGCAATTTATTTCTTTTTCCAATCTAATTTTTCCCCAATTTGTGCATTTGAACAAGATTAAAAGCAGAATAATATTAATTTGTTCAATCCTATACAAATCATGACTATCAAATAGTCACTTTATGAGTTTTGATTATTAACAACAATGGTAGCAAAAGAAGTATTATCAACAGAGGAAGTGTGTTAGAAAAATGTGAGCGAGTCTTGATACAAGAACAGCATTAGACAAGAACAGAAGATTTCTACTCATAAGAATTTGAGATTAGCCTCTTGTTTGTGCCCAGAGAATACATTCTATGAAAAATGATATTTTGGAGAACATGGTTAAAAACTAAAAAAAAATTGGGTATATGCACAAAATTATTTTATTAAGAGAATGTACAGTTGAAAATTAATGTTAAAGAATGAGGCTCAAATAGGATATTTGGGTTGGAAGTTGGTCAAGACACAGAAGGCATGTCTTCTTTTGCTCCTCAACTCTAAAACTGCCAAACAATAAGTTTGAGGGAAGGTGATGCGGACAACGCGTGTTGGTTTTTAAGCCCGTGATAAAGTTGGAAAATCACGTAACTTCCATATTTTTCGAAATCTCAACACACTTCTCTTCTTCCTTTTCACAAATCCACATTCTTCCTCGCCGTTCCTTCTCCGGTGAACTAGCCACTACCGTCACACCATAAAATCACACTGTAAACTATAACTATTTTCACTCCGTGGTAGCCATATGTTGTACACTGAAAACTTGAAATCTATACATCTCAAACCCAAATGGCTCGTTCAAGGGGTGAAGATAGAGCGTTGAATGTAGTTAAGGCACCAGATAGAAAAGGTAAAAGAAAGTCGGAGGAGGGTCATGATGATTCGTCATCCAGAAGACAAAAATCGAATTGCTTTGTCAATAACAAGTCAGAGAAGAAGGGATTTGAGATTTTTCAGTTTTCTTTTTGTATTGAATCATATGTTCGAACTCTAAAAGTGATGGCTAACGTGTATTGATGGTGTATTATACATTTGGGACTTATTCTATATTCAATTTGTGATGTATGAGTTCAGTGCCTATTGATATTTTGTATTGTTACCTATAAACAATGATCTTTGCTTTGTTTGCTTTATGAATTGTGGAATGAAAAAAACAATCATGTTTGTGACCTACCAAACCGTTTATGACCAAAAACTTTTTTTGTGTGACCAATATGCATGTATGCAGACTGTGATCATACAAGGGGTTTATTTACATTTTTGAATTAATACGTTCTTTATGCAGGTTTAGACTTTTGTAATACCAGAGAAAAGTTGGTTTCTTGGTAAAATTCATGTTGTTAATACGAAGGGCGTCTTGTCGAAGTTTAAAATCAATCTGACGGAGGCACAGAGGAATATTGTTCGTAATACATGTTTTGGCCACTTTCTAGAATGTGATGAAATTGTCGTTCAACCTCAGTTGATCCATTATTTCCTCATGAGGCAAGTTTGACAACCAAATGGAGACGAAATGTGGTTCAATATAGAAGGGAGATTTGTCAGATTCTCGTTTTTGGAGTTTTGTTTAGTGTCCAGACTTACATATTTTGGGAATGGTGATACGAACAGATTGGAGAAGATGCCGCCCCGTTTGAAAGAGAAATATTTCAATAAGTTCTAGGTTGTGACACATGAAAATGTCAGGGTGGCATATATTGATGCTAGCGACATTCGAGATGAAGATGTTTCCATGTTTGGTGCATCGTATTTCATCACTTCATATTTACTTCCCAGAGATTACAAGAACGTTGTGGAACATTACTTGTTTGTTTAGTTGAAGACTTTAATGAAATGAACATGTTCCATTGGGGTAAATTACTGTTTGACACGCTTATCAGTTCACTTCGGGAGGGGTTGAGTAAGAGAACAACCCATTATAGATTAAAATGTCTTTTGATAGTGTTTCAAGTATGGATATATGAGACGTTTCCTAGTCTCAATGGATTTATAGCCAAAAGGATTTCAAGAGATTACCCCACGGTAAGGAATTGGACGGTAGATGATCACCCATCGACTGCTAAGGTCGAGGGACCCGATTATTTCTCGAACCCGCATGTAAGTCTCTAAATACAATACAAATTTGTAGGTCACGTTTACATATTTTAAATACATATCACCGCAAATATATCAAAGCTCATGTTCATTAAGTCACAAATGATACAATATGGGTCACATGTCATTTTCATTGAGTCACAGATCACACATTTAGGTCATACACATTATTACAATCTGTACAGGATCATCTCACATCACATATGTCAAAGGTTTAATGTTGTCAATGTACACCCAATTAGTATTATAGGTCAACATTCGTATTGATGATTTCTGGTTTGTAGCAATTCTGACATTACATATTTTCAATGCATTTGGGATGGCAGTTGAAAATATGTGATTTGGACCCGCCCGACACTGAAATGGCAATGCCATACATGTCAGAAGTGATATATATCAAACATATCCATTAAAACTTTCACGTGTGGAAAAGAGAAATGGCAAAAATACGAAAGATCAGTTCACCAAATGGTAGTAGCAAGAAGCAATAATCTTCTGGTGTAAAACCATCTATACCTCTTCGCATGATACCTGATAGTAGAATTGGACATGCCGATATTGAAGTTGATGGTGCTGATTTTGTGGACACTCTACCAAGATGGTAGGGGACATCATCCTACGGTAATTCTCCGTTTGGGGAGGGTCATTCTAGTGACACAAGTAATCCGCGCACACTTCATTTAGCTGAGCCTCCATCGAATGATGTAAGTAGTTGGTTTAATGTTAGTGCATCACATGCTGCTTAATTAACGTAATCAGGTCATAGTTAACAGGTCATAGTTCACATGTCACAATTTTTAGGATACTTTGAATCAGTCGCAGTTGAATTGGAACTGATTATATGTAATCATGCGATGAGGTGGTTGATGAACTGAGAAAACAGTTTAGTGGACAAATCTCTGAACCCCAGCCCAAGAATCAATTGCCGAATCAACAGATTGATGAGATGAAGTCACATATGTCATCGCTGAAGTCTGATCACTAGAAGAAAATGAACATTATTGTGCGAATGCAAGGTGAAATCTGTACGGACCTACTGGACGTCAAATCGAATATGCAATTTTTATCCGAATCTGTTGCAGCATTGATTTTCGGTACGATGGATGAAATTTTGAACAAATTTAGAGAGAAATCTGCGGTAAATGTTGTGGTAGATTCTGATCCTATAGACCAATTAAGTTATTGCTATAACGGTTGACTTCCGAAACCCAATCTTATTTAATTATTGATATTCAATTATTCATTTTACTTTTCAGGTGGAAAAAACAGTTGATGTGAAAGGGAAGCATAAGATGGCTCCTGACGATGAATTTCTCCCCTCCAGTCTGCAATTCGATCTGGGTATTGGATATACACAAGCAACCCGACAGAAGCAATGAAGTCAAAAGATTTGCAAGTGCATGTTGACTATATCATTTCCAATGTCTTGAAGGAGACGAACTTTTCTGCGAATGAGGTATTACCAATTACTAATGTCACATTTTTTCATCTCAGGTTTATGTTGCAGTTTTTGACAAGTTACAGGTCACATCGTATCTCAGGTTTATGTTGCAGTTTTTGACAAGGACTTTGTTGTGAATGATGTATTACCAATTACTCGTTTGATTTCAATTTCCGTTTTTAGGAATAGCATGTTCCCCCACCAAGCTCCAGATTGCCGGTTAAGAGGGCTCCCAGGCGGGCTAAAGCACTACAGTCTCCATATGTTGGCGTGGAAGGAAAACAAATAAAGTCTCAAGGAAATGTAGTTGTCTTCCAAAATTATAATGAGAATGCAAATGATTCTGATATTGCCGATTTTCAGAAATGGTTCCAAAGAGGATACAAACACCATAAGTAGGAATGTCATCTATATGTAATGTGTGGTTCAGTATCAATTGCTACTGCATTTCCAATGAATTTATTTTCATTTGCATGAGGAAGTTTAATGATAAAGTTGATCCCATTAAATCACCTTTTTTGTAGTTGGTCAGTTCCTTGTGGAAAATAAATCCTGATAATATGAATTTGTATCGAGGGAGGTGTCCTTAAGTAGTTCAATACGTTGCTTAATATATGTTACGTATCTGAGATGCCACATGTATTTGATATGTTATAAATTCCATTCGTGTGGTCACACAATAGAATATATAGGTCACAAAGTTTGTATTTTTGGTCACACATCATTAGTTATATGGTCACATTTCAATATTTATATGTCACATGTTATATTCATATGATCACATATCAGTATTTATAGGTCATAGAGTTTGTCTTTATAGTTCACAAGTTATATGAATTCAATCCACCAAGATACTTGACATTCTTCACATGTCATTTCTCTATTTTAGTTTATACATCACTGTTGCTTCAGTTGTATAACTCTCTGAATTTTTCTTCTCCTTGCATTGTAATAGAATATGGACGTGTGCTTCTACTACATTCATCAATTAGCAAGAAATGGTCCAAACGTGAAATTCAGCGCTACAACAACTGATTCGTTATTTCAGGCCAAGCTCAAGAACATATATCACACGTTCAAGCAAGATCCAAGTGTAATTGCCACCAATTCACGACTAATTGACGATATTATAGGTGCACGCATCCCGTTGAGCACTTACTGGGCTGATGTAAACATTGTGTTTTTACCAATACTGCCTACTAATAAAGCACATTGAATGCTTGCAGTGCTCGACATAAAGTGAATGTTACTTGTACTCAATTCTTCTAGGAAGACCTACAACGATGTCAAGGTCCTTATGGAAATTGAACCATTTGTGAAAATGATACTACACCTTGTAAAAGCTATTGGAATCTGGAAAGATTTTGTTGAATTGGAGATGAAGCTTAATTTCTCACTTCCGCAACAGAAAAATGGGTAAGTTTGTGACATCCACATTAGAGGTATCACCGTTATTCCTTGGAGCTATATATTAATATTCCGTTGTTTCATTTTCAGCTATGATTGTGGCATATATGTGGTGAAATATGCTCAATATATGCTACATAACGATATATGAACAATGTCGATGAAATTTGATGCGGGTAGAGCACGACTGGATATAGCATCTTTGCTATTCAAACATCGGGAAGTCAAAAAGGCGCAACAAACTGGAGAAGCAAGTATTGTCATAGAGTGACGGTTGACATGCAGTCTGGATATTAAATATGAACATGTAATAGATAAGAAATTGGAGTATATTTTGTAGTTATTAATTGGAATTTTACTCTGTTGACTTGGGCTGTAAATCATTTGCATTTAATCAGATCTTTTATTTTGTTCGATGTTGTTGTCTAGACTTCAAATCATGGTCACAACTTACTATTTCAAGTCACATATTACTTCTACAATGGTCACATGTCACAAATAATTGTGCCACGAAAGATAACATAATAGAGCACCGGTCTGGGAGTTTTAATAATGGTCATAGCACATATCACATATTATTGAGTAATATTATTAACGGTCACATATTATGTATATGAAGGTCATAGCACAGGTAACAGATTACGTTGTTGTGTGTAATGATAGATAACATGATAAGACGCATATCTCATACTTTTGTTAATAGTCACATGTTAATTTTAAATGGTCACAGCACAAAGCANTAATTTTAAATGGTCACAGCACAAGTCATGAGGTTTTGTGCACGTCCCAGATTTTTTTAATGGTCGTAGGGTTTTCGATGGTCACAGGTCACATGTTTTTGTATAATAAGCAAACCAAATGTCGGAAGGTATGTTTTCAAATGGTCCCTACATGCAATAGTTGTACAACAAAATGATTAATGTTCTTGAAAGTCATAGCATTTGTAACAAAATCAATGAAAAAAAGAAATATGTTGTGTGAATGAATATATTTGTTCGTTAAAACATTACAAACGAAAATTGTATGAGAAAAGAACCAATTCATCGAATTATGATCACCGTCTATCATCGTTTGCCTTCCTTTTCGTTATTTTGTTTTTCGATTAACTTTGACTTAATGGAACTAAGCTGGTGCAAGTTCTGCGATTGTGACTACTTTCACCACATCGTCCGCATTGGATAGTTATGCTCGCTTCACATGCTGATCTAACTCTCTTTTCGGTAGTTCTTCCACAACTTCTCTTTTGATTAAGTGTTAATAAAACATTATCACATAAATCTTTGGGCTCTATCCATTCATTTGGATTTCCAACAGGGATAATGCTTCCTTGGTAAGTATTCCGGTATGCTTCTCTTGTGTAATAGTACGAACAGAACTTATATGGTTCCATCTTCATACTTGCAATGACAGCCAATGTATGTGGACATGACAGTTGATCTACTTGAAGCATCCTACATTTGCAAGTACGTTGTTCTATATCAACAACGAAAGATGTACTTTCACAATAAATTGAAAATGTTTTCTCATTTACAAGAGAAACCTGTAATTAATGATCAAAGTCATGTAAACAACAAGTCACATAAACAAAAATAAAGATGTATTAGGTCACAAGTTAGATGTGCTTGATCACAAATATGAAGTTCTGGTCACAAACATAGAGATTACCCTCAAATTTCTCATATCCGTGCTCATTTCCCTTAACTGCTTCTCATAGTTACTCAACAAGGTTGTGAAAGTGCTTTGCGAGGTCTGCCTATGTTTGCAGAACCAAGATTGTGCAGTTTCACGCAATGACTCCAACAGAGCTATAACATGGTAGTTCTTAGCAGACTTTGTGACCACATTAACTGACTCTACTATATTCAATGTCATTGTGGAATATCTGTTTGTAGACATGTGAAATCGTGACCATTTCTCAGGCCCAACACCATCCTACAATAAAAAAAACATGAGGACGCTAGTCACATAATTTACAATAATACGATAAATGTATACAAATGTAGATTGAAGATAAAATGTATTATATTACCATGTAACCCCTTATCTTCTTATTAATTGTGTCGAGTTGTTGCATGTTATATTCGCATTCCGATAAGGTGTAAGCACGAACTGCTGAATTGAATGCTTGCGTTATGTTGTGACCTGATCTTCCATAGCGTGATTCCAGATTTTGTAGGAGATTCTATGAACTGATCCCATGACATGTTCCAGGATATACATTTTAAATTGCGTTTTTGATATTATTGGACGATCCGATATAAAACACAACTCGTCTCTATCTCCATATGCATTCATCAAGTTTTCAAAAAATCACGACCAAGATATGTCATTCTCATTATCACTAATGTCCATTTCGATACATGTCATCAAACACAACAACAGACCTACAATTTTTTCATTCCTGCGATGCACCGAATGCCATGAAACAATATTTGAACCTATTGTGACCATCCAGCTGTATTTCTATGACCGCCCCAGGATTTGTTTGCTGCAACATGGAAAAGAATTTGGGGATCTGACTAAATGATTCTATCGGGCCACCTCTAATCATTTTCAAAGTTTCCTTATGAGATCTTCAAGCCTTCACATAGTTCAAAGATATTCCATATGTATGCAACATGTCATTACGCATATCATTTGGAGTGTATATGGTGCATGATGATGTAAATTTGTATTTGATGCAAAATGACATAACTGACTTCGTCACTTGCCTATGAGTACCTAATACAATATTTGAAGCACATGTATGACCTTCTGTCATGTGTCTAATTTTAAACATCTCTGATCTGGCCAGCTTTGACCCTCTGCATATCCAATCACACTGGTCTGACTACACTTCACGAGGTAATCTTTCTTATCTGACCGAACAACTACAAATTCAAAAATATTTTAAATTGCATTTAAGGGCAAGCTCAACTTCAGAATCTCCTTTTTACGGAAAACCACTCCTTTCTCTACCTCTCTAGAGTCAGCTACTGATACAACCGTGACCACATGTTTGTAATTGTGGCATGATGATTCTATCATTGATCCACATATATCTTTTGACATATCTAGTAAGGAGAATTCATTTTCATTATATTGTACACAAATTGGTACTGTGATACGATGTTTGATGCATTCAGAAGCTGTGACCTCAATTTTAATTGGATACTTGGAAGGGTCTTGATGCATATTCTTCAACACCATGTGTGACAACACATTATTGTCATTCTTGATTGTGACTCGAGGTAAATCGTTGATCAACTCATAATTCATTGTGAATGCGACCTTAGTAGGATCTAACCCAAACTCTGTCATAAATGTATCTAGAAGATTCGCATACTCGCAGTTACGATCGACTCACACTAATGACATCTGTGATCTATTCATCAAACAAACGTGACTGTTTTCCATTTCTGCCAAAGAAATCACTTAAATAATATATGTGATTAATAAAATAATGAGAAACAACGAAAACACGACACACTTTATTAGTCACGGTCACATATTATATATATGCAGGTCACATTTTTATATTTAATTATACGGCAATAACGCTAGCTGTGACTGATTTATTACAGATTTCGATACGATTCAGAACAAAACCATGTCACAGTTTTTAAAATTGCAGGTCATGTATTATGAATTCAACGTGGACACTAATGGTCACGTACATATTAGAAGATTCGAAGCGCATGAGTAAACAGGTCGCTGACATTGATCTAAATTAGAACTAAAGCACACCACGTTTTTTACATGCAAGTCACAGATTTCAGTTTTTTTCATGGAGCAATCATGGTCACAGATTAATACTAATAATCACAACCTAATCACTGTCAGTCGTAGAAGTCTTCATCGACATCGCTCAATGCAATTGTTCAAATAAAAGTCAAGAAATTCTGATCAATTAATTTTGACATTGTACGATCAAGCAATTATTTGATTTAGATTGACATACCCGATATCTACGAATCTACTGATTTAGAAGATGATTGATGTAGTTATTGTTTCACGAATTGCCCGATTTCTTGGTGGCTATAATCTCATTGTATTCTTCGATTCGTGACCTGTCGCCTCAAAGAATTCTGATGACCGTAGAAATGCAATTTGAGATCTATGTGACGTATAATCATCGACTGCATAACATTTATTTTTGGGAGATGAATTTGTTAGAATAGAGATCCCGACATTGATGATAACTTTAGAACAGAAATCCCGACATTCATGGTAACTCACGCCTTGTTTTCAAGAACGTCTTATTTTTGAATTAGTATATAGTTAAAATCCGAAATATAAATTTTTCCCTTTTATTAATTATTATGTTTTTATTATTATTGGGCTTGTTATAGTGGGTTGGCCCAAACTCGTTAGCTTTTTATTATTTATATGGTTTTTT
>CAIGRL010220418.1:0-12949 GCA_903798325.1 Fraxinus xanthoxyloides
CCAAATAAGTCATGTTGACAACCGACCTCCGAGACCATTAAGCTCAGATTACTCTACGTCATCAGTAGGTATTATGTTGAGTTCGGATATACAAGATCAGCTCGGAAGTTGTGTTTCTTCTTCAAGAAATTTGTGTAGTCTTTTAAGACAAAATGATTATAATGATTGAGGATCACTGACACAATATATGGGTTGTCAATAATTGGAGTACACCTGAAAAGGTCCCCACGTCAGCGACCACATAATTCTCCAATTAGGACTAATAGCTTCCTCCTATGAATCATGCATTAATTGTTTGAGACCACTTGCAATTAATGCTCAAAAGGAAGTTGACAAAGTTCAGCTCGACAACCAATCTTATTGCACTAACGGTCGTGCGTCCTCAACTCAGATTTATAGTGAAAAGATAGGGGAGGCATCATGTATGCATATATTCTCCTATAAAAGGAGAATCATAGCTTAGAAGAAGGGGAGTGGATCCAATCACACAAGAAATTTCTAACATTTATTCATATTTCAAATATCTCATGTTATCAAGTAGAAGGAATCATTGTGTTATGTTCCTGTAAACAATTGACTTTTTATTAAAGAATCCACGTTTCTTCCTTAAGTTGATTTGAATATTGTTCATATTTTTTTCAACATCAACAAGTCATCACTTAAAAAAGTCCATCAAAGTTTTCAAAAGTCCCAATTAAAGACACCCCTTTAGTGTCACATGACCACCTAATTTTATTTTATTTCTTCGTGTCCATTCAATTTCTTTTCACTAATTTTAAATGGGTAAAACGATATTTTTTTTATATAAAATAAAATTTAAAAAGAAAAACCAAAAATAAAAGTTTTTATTTTATTTTAAAAACTTTAATTTTAAAATAAGTTTTTATTTTATTTTATTTTTCTATGTAACTTTTTTGAAATAGGCTTTTATTTTATTTTAAAATAACTTTTTATTTTTATGGAACGTTTTTTAAAATAACTTTTTATTTTATTTTTCTAAGTATTTTTAAATAAGTTTTTTATTTTTTTTAAAAAAAAAATAAGTTTTTATTTTAATTTTTTTAAAAATAATTTATATATATATAGTTATTGTTTTACCCCTTTTAAAATAGTGAAAATTGTGAAAAGAAGTTAGGTGATCATGTTGAAACATTATATGAAATTGAGTGGTCATGATGAAGTAAAATCAAATTGGGTGTCTATGATAACACTAAATATAAAGTTGGATAATCACGATGAAATAAAATCAAATTGAGTGGTTATAGTAACATCAAATATAAAGATGAGTAGTCATTGATGTATTTAATCCCATTTTTATTTTATTTTTTAAGTAACATTTTTTAATAGGGTTTTATGTAAAAAAAATTTAAAATAACTTTCTATTTTAGTTTTTTTTTTAAAATTATCTTATATACAATACAAACCATTTTAATCATTTTAAATTTAGTGAAAATAGTGAAAAAAAAGTGGTGTGATCATGATGAAAAGTTATATATAATTGATGATCATGATGAAATTAAATTAAATTGGGCGATAATGGTAACATTAAGTATAAAAATAGATTGTGATGATGAAATAAAATCGATCTAAGTGGTTAGTTAATTAATATTTTTTAATTCTTCATGGACGGGTTCGGGGCGCTTCGAGGCGGGCAGCTCCCTCCCGCCCCACCGTCGGGATTGATTCTTTTCGTACCATTAAGGACGAACTTCGCATCTATCTCTAAAATATATTATTTGCAAATCAAAATTCAAATGCCCACTGTTTAAATAGCGAATTGTAGTGCAGCTGCGTTTATTCTGAGCTGAAGATCAATCCCGCGCATAAGAAAAATACAGAGACGCTGATTTGTACAAGTGCGTGACTCCAACTCAAAGGTAAGTCTGTAATATTATCTCTCAGCGTATTGTTTGAGATGAGGTTGTGTGATGAAGATCAAAATAAAGATGGGCGCTTAATTTATCTGATCATTTTTGGGATTTTTTCTATGGATTGGTGTAGAGCTAGGAAGAAAACTTGTATTTTTATTTTTATTTTCTTCGATGTATTGCAAGTTTAAGTAAAGTTTTCCAGCTTTTTTACCACTAATGAAAAAATAATAATCTTTTTGGATTGCTAACAGTTTTATTTTTCAAATTTTTGTTCGAATAATTCGATGTAGAACTGGAGGGCATCCCTAATTTCTCTCTCTTTTTGACAAAAAAATGATCCAAGAGCTCCCCACTTGCTGAGTTTTTGGAATAAACTTTACTGGAGCATGTTGTTTACTGATTAATTTAGGTTACGAGAAAATAGGTTTTGCGGATTGTGATGACTTTTGGATTCCATTTTTATTAGTAAAAATGACTACAGTTTGATTCTGACAGTGACTCAAGGAGTTGTTCTAGGTATTTGTGTACAGTAGTGGTAACACAGGAACCATAGATTGACATCCAGAATATCTGAAACTCGTCAATTGGTGTGAAATATTTTCTGTTAAAAGATTTTTTATTTGAAAAATCATCCCGTGAAAGAATTTTTAGAGGAGCGATTAGAAATGATAACCGAATATGGAAGTTTCTCTCTCTGATTTGATGGTCACAGGTTATACGAAGGAGTTTCATTCCCTATGCAGTTTATTTATCTTATTCTCGTTGTCATGTTTCTAATGAATTATTGTAATTAAATTTCTTTGTTTGTTGACATGGTTTCACGAATAAAACTAAATATAATATTCTGGCATACTTAGTCCAACTGTAATTTTTATTCTTCTATCCATATCTGAAAATGACACGATTAAAGATTTTCCTTATTGTAGAGCATTATCTAGGGGGGCTTTACTAAATTCACCTGATCCTGGTTTAGCGATAAATATGACAGAGGACATAAGTAAGGGTTCCCAAAGTGTCGAAAGAAGCTTCAAAAGTCATCAGCTAAATGGCTTGACAGATCAGGTCTCTAGTCCAATCAGAAAAGAAGTAGTCAGCAGGTACACTTCTTTTGGTGTGTTCATAATGATGGGATTTTTCAATTTTGTGGCTTTTCAGTGATTCCATTTTAAGTTGATAGATTTAATTGAGGTTGCTATGGCAGTGGTCAGATGTTTGAGTATATCTAGGGTGTAATCTTGCTGTTTTAAATTTCCCTTTCTGGCGGTTGACATTAGATTCAATTTTAATGTTTCATAATGTGATGTTTTCATGCTTTCATTTTTAAATCCTGTTGATCACTTCCAAACGCCTTCAGAGTCTGCCCTAATGCTTAATCAAATTAAACTTCAATGATTTACTCCAAATACCAACCTCTTTCAAACTGAGATCCAAATCAGAACCTGAAGACTCTAACCAGTTGCAACTTGGCATTACAAAAAACCCAGCGCAGCTCGCTATCATTTTCTTTGATTCAAGTAAAAATCGGTAAGATGTTATGGCTTGTAATTGAAGATGAGGGATATGAGTGATGAGATTCATCTATAAGTCGAGTATCTTGGCTGTCTGATCAAGTATGTGCATGGTGGGGCTTAACACATGGTAAGATTTTATCTGAGGGTCCATGGTAGACATGAGTGCGTCGAAATTTTTATCCCCAATGAAAGGTGTTTTCAAAAGAATTTCTCCAAGTGCCTTCCTTGTTTCCTAACGCATTTTTCTCATGCGGATCCACCATTTAAGTAGCAAATCATGTTCTCAAAAATACCAAAAAGCGTAAAAGGAAGAAGACGAATTGGAACTGCCCTAAAATGTACCCTAAAAGCGCTCTTCCCTTTGTTGATAAGATCTTTCTGAAGAAATGCAAATGGCAGAGACCACTATGTTAAGGAAATGATTTGGAGCCCTTAATTACTCCTCTCTTTGTTAATAAGATACTTTTAACCAAAGGCAAACAATGGCTATCTCTATGATGACACCTAACAAAATAATTTCAGAGACTGAATATGTAAGAAAAAGTATTCAGAAAGTGAACAGATCTTACTTTTTGGCTCCAGAGCTTTTCAGGGTAAGTATTAAACCATCTAGGTTTTAATTCTTGCACGATGACTGAATTGCTGGAAATTGAGTTATTTATATAAGCCTTCTGACTGTCCTTTTTCTTCCAATTGTTTCAAGAAAGATAATTAAGTTTGGAATTCTTCCCTTTTTGAAGTGAATGATTGGGCTATGTAAGCTGCATACACTGCATTGATGTCATATCCGACTTCGAGATTTTTCTTTTAAATCAGTTGATTCAAATGTGGCTTTGATGACTTGATATCATTTCTCATGATGATAATAGTTTCAAATTCTTATAATTCTACTTGCTTGCAGATCAGCTCTTGGAATGAACACTCCAAACAATTATGATGAGATAGATGTGGAGAGTGGAAAATTGGAGGAGGGTAGAGAAAAAACAGTGCGTAGTAGTAAAAGAGTACTTAGAATACACAACCAGGCCTTGTTGGCTGGTCTTGCATATTGTTTTTGTTCCTGTAGCATGATATTGGTTAACAAGTACGTCCTCTCCAGTTATAACTTTAATGCTGGAATATCTTTGATGCTGTACCAGGTTACCTTTTCATATAAGATTCTCTGTTAATACTACTAGACAACTAGTCTTTGTTGTCTTGTATTGCTTTTACTCATAGTCAAATTGATTCTAGTAAATTTCTATGTCGTATAGTCTAACGGTGCTTGTCGATGGGTGCAGAATTTTGTCTCAGTGATTATTGTAGTCACTTTGAGTTTCCTTGGCATAATTACCACGGAACCACTTACATGGAGATTAATTAAAGTCTGGTTGCCTGTGAATGTTATCTTTGTTGGGATGCTGATCACTAGTATGTTCAGGTATAAAATGTTTATTATCTTGTTATCTCAAACACCCTAAATTTCGTCATCTTAATATGAAAAGTTGTGCTCTTATGATACTCAAGATACAGAATTATATTCTATACACTTATGCTTGTCTCTGATGTTAATTCATCCTTATTGTTTATTCATATTGTGTACTGCAGTTCTGAGTTCCTTTACTATGTGAAAAGCTTTTTCAATACACGGTCATTATTGCGCCATAATGAAATGTGATATATGCAATAGGTTAATATTCTGGTTATTTTACTTGCTTAAGCTCTCTGAAGATTAGTATCTCACCTTAATTTTCTGGTATCTTATGTAACTGCCTGGATTCTCTTCAAGCTTTATATTATTATTTTTCAATTGCTCGTTTTTATTGATAATGGATGAGAATTTTATACTAGACAACATAAAGTTCATTTCCCTCGGTTGAAATTGATATTTGACCTAATTTATTTTGGGTTTTCCTTTTATCTGCAGGATATTTCTATTACTCCTCTTTCTTTTTCCACAGTAATTATGTTTTACATATTATATGGAAGAGTTTGTTTCTTATCTGTTTGAAAATTGTTTAGCTTGACTACTATATTATTTGTTATTATTTTGTCTCTTCACTCCTCTTGGCAACCGTTCTTCCAATTTGCTGTAAATATCAGAAATCTCGCTGAATGTGTCCTAGTCTTACTATGTCGTTAATGCTGTGACTTAGAACTTGAACTGTCCAACCTTATATGCATCTCAGATTCGATGAAACAGGTGTACTAAACAAGCAGCTATGTAATGTTTTTAGATTTCTTAAATTTCAATTCATACTTTTGTCACTTTGTACTGTTTTGATTGATTGTTTTGCTAGCTTCTTAATTTTGGGGAAAATCTGTAATTATCTCTAGTTGCATGTCTAAACTGCAGTGTGCATTTAACACTTCATTTTTTAATTTGTCTTTTGACTGACTGCCTCCATATTCATGTTCTCATATCGAGGATTGAAATTCTGGTAGAGTGTGGATATAATTGGAGGTTAAATGGAAATAGTTGTGTAGATGAATCAATAATAGAAACATCCAAAGATATGAATATGCTGCGTCAGATTCTTCTGTCAATGGGTTCTTGTGCATCTCCATTAGAAAAGGCTGTATTTAATTAATTCAGTTGTATCGATGATGATTATGAATTCATTTTGTTTTATTCAATTGTTTGCCTTGTTCCATAAAAGAATAGATATACTGCAATAATGTTGTGTCTTCGAAAATGTTTTCCTAACTAACATCCATCTTCTTTGTTTGTAGTCTAAAGTACATTAATGTTGCCATGGTCACTGTTCTGAAGAATGTAACCAATGTGATGACTGCTGTTGGTGAAATGTATTTATTCAACAAGCATCATGACAACAGAGTTTGGGCAGCTCTTTTCTTAATGGTATGTCAAATGGTGGCTCTTCTCTTAATTATACACTACAGTTAATCACACTTCGACTGATTAAGAAGTTATATATAAATGTTGGCAAAACTATTTGCGTAACTGCTAATACATCTTGACTAGTTAACTCTAATTAGTCATGCTTTCAGTTAATAAAAGCTAAATTTATAAAAGTCTAGTGCTGGTTGATCATCATTTATCCCTAGTTAATCATGCTGAATTATCTAATTGAATTAGAATCAATAGCTAAACAATCAGTGCTTGAGCACCAATTGTTCAGAATGTTAGTTTCAACCATATCGAATAAGCTGTTTCATCAAGAAATCAAAAGTATGGTTCTGGCTAGCGCATCTTTTTTATCTGTGCAGAAATGTAATGATTGTTCTTAATTACATTAGATTATAAGTTTCAGTTGGTTGATGCATATTTGAAGTCTTGAATTTACATTTGTAGATCATTTCAGCAATATCTGGAGGAATTACAGATCTCTCTTTTCATGCCATTGGATACATGTGGCAATTCATCAATTGTTTTTTGACAGCATCCTATTCTGTGAGTAATACTCGTACATCAACTCCTGAATTATATACTGAGCTGTATTATCTTTTACTCCTTCCGAAGCCATCACCTCTTGTATTTCCATTTTTTTAGTATTTCTTGTTGTGGCTATTGATTTTGTGGTGACTTAATCTGTTATTTGATGCTACAATATAATATTGCTCCAATCTTGCTTGCATTCAAGTCAAGCCAACTCATGCTAGATTTGATGCAAGGAAGGGTTTAAAAACTCGTAAAAGTTGGAATTAAATTAAAGGAGAAGGAGCGCACTTGAAATAGAGAAAGCAGAAAGAAAAGAGAAATATTGGAATCATTCTATGCAGTCTTTGGAATTCTGGATTAATTGGCTATTTTAGGTAAATTGGGTACAAACTAGAAAAGAATGCTTTTTTGAGTCCATAATTGCCCTTTACCTTTACTGGGGCATAGTACCATCATGGTTTGTTTTATGTATACTTCGAGGCTGATGGTATTAACTTCAGTTAGGTAGAAGATTTACACTGTTTCATATATGGAGTGAAGAGTTAGCTGCTGGTTCAGTTCCTTACTACGTGCAAATGCATTTCTTACATTTGTAGACACATTTATTCCAATTCTTTTTTAAATTTCAAATTTTCCATGAAGCACCATAAGGATACTGACCATAGTTTCTTGAAATATTATAGCTAATGGATATTCTATAAATTGTCAACTATTTTCTTTAATTTATAGGCTATATTGTTGATATATATATTTGTCTTCTTGTGGTGCAGCTGACTTTGCGTAGAGTCATGGATACTGCAAAGCAAGTCACCAAATCTGGTGACTTGAATGAATTCTCAATGGTCCTGCTAAATAATACCCTTTCGCTGCCCCTAGGAACATTACTTATTTTTGTATTCAATGAGGTTGATTATCTTTCAAGAACGTGAGTTTTGGTTTCCTTCTAATTACAGTTGTATGCTGATGCTTTCTGTCGGTACTAGATAATTTAGTTTTATTTGATGAGCATGA
Source organism: Fraxinus xanthoxyloides (assembly GCA_903798325.1). Lineage (NCBI taxonomy): Eukaryota > Viridiplantae > Streptophyta > Magnoliopsida > Lamiales > Oleaceae > Fraxinus > Fraxinus xanthoxyloides. Next base: position 7,776 of record CAIGRL010220418.1, read on the forward strand.
GCATATCTATCCAATATTTAATTAGTTTACAGATACAAATGGGGAAATAGCAAGTTTTGAAGGTGAGCATGTTTCATATGCTCAATCAGTTATGGAACGAACTTGCTCTTTTCTTATTTCAAGTGACTTATTTTGAAAGTAATTACAACCTTATTATCAACATAAGTGACTTATTTTCAACATTGAGCAATAAAAAATTAATTTGTTGGATGGGAATGAATGAGAAAGTACTTAAAAGTCACATTTTGAAATTTGAATCTGGAACTTTTAAACTTATGTACTTATAGTAAAGTTTTTAGCCAGCCATGCTCCAAATCTTGTGTTTCTTTGTTTCCAATGGCAGACCACTTTTGAGGCTGCCCACCTTCTGGCTGGTCATCACACTTAGTGGATTCTTGGGTTTGGCAATAAGCTTCACTTCCATGTGGTTTCTTCGTCAAACCGGGGCTACTACATACAGGTAAGATTTCCTTATTTCCTGTTTCACTGCCTCCTAGATTTTTAAATAACTGAAGAAGATAGTGAATTTTCCCCTAGTTGAAGTCCCCCTTGAACTGATTGTAAGATTATGCATATCTTCTCTTTGTTTTCTTGTTAATCCATTTTGTATGCTGCAGCCTTGTTGGTTCGCTAAATAAGATACCTCTTTCTGTTGCTGGTATCCTCCTTTTTCACGTCCCAACAAGTTTGGAAAATTCTGCAAGCATATTCTTCGGTAAATTTCTTATGGCTTTGCAAGTTTTATAGTTTTAGAGTAAGACTCACAATCACTTGTTAACTTGTTTCTTGGGTTCCACAGGCTTACTGGCTGGAGTGTTTTTTGCAAGAGCAAAAATGCGTGACAGAACTCGATCTTGAAGAGCTTAGAATTACACCTTCTGGAGATCAACTTTCTGATTTATACCCTGAACATTTCTCTTTTGACAAAAAAGGGTTGGGTAATCGTATTTGCGAAGTATGAGATCGTGGACCTTCCATTGCATACTGTTGGGAAATGGTAATTGATTTCCCCTTAGCTGTTGCAGAAACTATTAAGACACTGAATTACGAAATGATTGAAAATCATGACCACAAATAAGTGTTGGTTAGTTTTGTTTTCCCTTACGAACTTTTGTTAGCTAAGTTTTTCTGGTTATTTCACTTAAGCCATCTTTAGTTTATTTTACAGATTGTGAATGAAAAGCTGTTACCTGCATACCACTGGACAGTATCAAGAAAAATGAAGTGAAAATCTTTTATAATTAATTTCTGTTCAATATTGCATGCCAAACATGCCCTTCGTATATCGATATATTAGCTCTTACCTGATGTCAACACCAAGTTAACTGTAAAGCTTGAGAGGGAAGATTAAAGACACGGAAGACTACTAGCAAATGCCTATACTTTGTGATGCAATTACATTCACTTCTCTCCAACCAAACTTTGGCAAGAAATTTTCCAAACTCACGATGACAAGAAGAAAAAAATAAACATAAAGTTGAGCTTCAACTCGTGCTTAAACAATCTCAATTACACGATTTAATGAAAATAATGGTGATTTGCCTAACTTCTAAGGTCTCTTAACACATTTCAGTATATCATAAACTTGATAGTAGCTCTGCATCATCTGCATTGGGTAACTTGCCATTTGCTTTGTGCTCCTGACTTGCAGTATCGTTCCAGCCACAAGTTTCATCCCAAGGTGATCTCAAATACAACTCCTTCCAGATTTTGAACAACTGCCCGAGTTCCAGTAACTTCATTTATCTGCAGTCCATGTCGAATAGCTTCACTGATAACTAAGGTGTCCATGCTGCACAGAGAAAAGCAATATAAAAGCCAAATTGTAGTTAAACCTAGATCTTGTCATCATCCCACCACTGAAATCTTGAGTTTCTTTGCAATAAAAGAAATTTAGGAATTTTTTATATTGGTTGAGAACAATCAGTCCAAAATCCTTTTTAAGAACCAACTAGTATGGTGTAATATATTGATTCTCGTAACTAAATACATTATCTGTTCTAGATGACCATCCACATGGTTAATATTAGGACTAATCTTTTGCAAATTGTAATATTCATAACCTTTTCATTGTTATCAAAGCCAATAAATCCTAAAATTAGTACATGAAATTATTACAATGATATTCATCTATACAACAAACAAGTCACTTACACTTTTGCTCTGGATACATAGGCCAATATAAATTTGCATTTGTTCTCACTGCCAACACTGAGGAGCTTTTCCACGGTGTCGAAGAGCAAAGGAACACTTGACTGCTGAAAGCTTGAAAAGCGTTAAGGCATATTTCATTTTTTCTAGGTTTCAACATGACTGACTAAAAGAGAGAGCTAGCAGATTGAAATGAAGTCCAACAAATCTCATCTTCTCACGTGTTATGATTTAGGTTACGTGTTTCAAAGAAAAATTCAAAACTAAGAAAAGAAATCAAATAGATATTAATTCAGCTTAAAACATTTTTGTGCAATAGGCAACTGCTCGTGACATGGCGAAAATTTTATTTTATGTCAAAGTTAAAAAGCATATAACCAAATGTAATCGTGCATTGAAATTTTTGAATGGATATTTGGGAAATTCTAGGTAAGAAAAGACATGGTTGTATGAGAAAAATAAAAGGAAAATTCCCAGTTAGATGGTGAGTAGAAAATAATAAACATAATTATAGCTTCACAAAGTCTTAAACACAATTGTAAAATATATCCAACACAGCCAAGCATTACATCTTCATTGTAGGGACATCTTCATGGGGGGGTGATGCATACTATGCATGTTAACTATCAAAAACTTACCATTCAGGAACATGCATATAAAACAAGTTTATGAATAGTAAAGATTTGGATATAGATATCAGCTCCAAGAACTAGATCAAATTCTTTTGGATGCCCTTGCAAGATGCTGTTGAGCTGGTCAGAATTTCCCCACTCTAGCTTCTCAACTTTTAATTCTGCAAATACAAGAGGAAACAGATGATATAACTTTCCAATTTTTTTTCTGATCTTCTCTTCTTAAAATTATTCACTACCAGCACAACAAAGAGAATTCTGAGAAGATTCTTGCAGCTCTATGTTCTTCTTCAGTATCTGAAAATGTACATATAAGATAGAAGATGTCAACCTAAAGATAAGATGTCAAACTTACCGTATATCAAAAGCATTGACATTCAATTGCATAGCCTTGCCTTGAGAACCTCCTCATTATGATCTGTCAAAACTACTTCACGACAGAATCTGCTACAAAGCATCCCAGTAATGCCTGCATATGTAAGTCTGCGATCATTTTATTATATAGGAAATCAGTGATCAATTTTCCCTATAGGAACCTAAAGTGGGATTGACAAATAATTTCATGATTTGAATATAACTGCTGACTTTTATGTTCCCCTTTTATGTTCTAGAAAACTTATTTTACTAAAATAGAGGGCAACTAGGCCTTATGATTTACAGTCTTCAGTTGTATGACATACCTAAACCTAGGAACAAAAGTATTTTATCATGACTCCCACTTAGAAACGTAGAATTGATGGGCCATCTAATATAGAATTGCAAAAATGAGCTCTTACAACCTATAGGATCTGCACTGTTAATGGGCTATCTAATAGCAACTTAAAATAATGTGCTCGTGAAGATGAGACAACAATACTATCTTTGATGCTGGAAAAATGAACATATGAAAAAGGATACCATAATATAACCTTTTAAGGTTAAAATTTTATCCTTATTCTGGGGGATAGGGTTGGGTATGGTCCGATTCGGCTCGGTTCGGTTCTAATCCTTATTCTGGTATAGGGTTGGGCATGGTCCAATTTGGTTCGATTCTCTTTAGAACCGAACCCAACCCAACCCAACCCACTGAATTTTTTGGTATTTAGTAAATAGAACAGTCGGGTCCAAATTTAATTATGGAATCGTTCAGGTTCGATTCAGTCCTATTATACAATAATTTTTTTTTTATATTACAACAATGCTACATTAATTCAACTATGACGTGCTTAATCTTAACTTTTACAAAATAACGTAGTTTGCTAAAACGCGGAAGAATTGAAATCTTAGATCAACACTATGTATGGATGATATGAACTGCCCAAACAAGAATTCTTGAACACCGAACAACCAGATATTCACGCCCTAAAGAGGCTCTACTACGTGGAAACGCTCTTTAATAGAACTTTAACTGTAACTGGTCGTGACCAAGAAACCACCGATTTTGCTTGGTGTTCAATATCGTGATTTCTTTTGCACCTCTTTGTTGATTTCTTCATAAATTTGACTGTTAAAATCACAGGAAGAGGAAGATAGTGAGTTCACAATAATAAAATGGCAGAAACGACACTACGGTAGAATAAGAAATTTGGGTAAAATTTAAGTCAATTTGATTAAATTGAACTTGGCTGAAAATTAGAAATAGTAAAATCATATTTTGAGTTTGGACTAAATTAATTAATTAGCATTTATTTTTAAAAAAACGACTTATTTAAGATTAAAAAATAGGGAAAATTAGGGAGATTCGCCAAGAACCGAACCCATCGGTTCTCGATTCAGATACCCGTTTGGGTATTTAACTTAAGAAGAATCGCTTGGTTTGATTCGGGTCCAGTTCTGTCCGATTCGGTTCGAGAGTTTTGTCCAACCCACAACATGTGATGAAAAGAGTTGCTGCATTGCTATTTAATCTCATGCACAGTGGCGGACCTAGCACCCGACGAGCCCCGATGGCCACAAGTGTTGGATCCACCGAGAAGAAATTTTTTTTGTTGACTCCTAATAAAAAGTTTAGATTATATACCTAGTAATCTGTTTTGTTTTCAAACATCCTTGTAGCTCAGCTGGTGAGAGTTCCTTTTTTCATATAGGAAGTTTTGGTTTCGAATCCGTTTCCATTACTTTTATTGTGAAAGATTTTTAATTCTTTCATTTGTACCAAAATTAAATGGGATAAGGAGGGAAGATTTGAAACCATGACCACTCCTTTGGATATTAAGAGTTTGACCATTGAGGCTATCATCGGATTTGATACTAAATCTTACCAAAATAATATATGTTACATTTTAGCGGGTTTAATGTAATTCTGAAAATTTGAATCCGTAATCTTCCTTTGAATTATACAAAACTTGGCCACAATCATTTGGTGAATATTGTTAATTTTACAATAAGATTATATATATTCAGTTTGAACAA
>CAIGRL010220421.1:0-19800 GCA_903798325.1 Fraxinus xanthoxyloides
AACTTGAAATTCGAAATTTATGTAGTCAATGGTACAATTTATAGAAAGATAACAATGGATCATTGATTATACAATAAAACTAACGTGCACACTTGGTTCACATTAAGGACGTGTTCGGTATAACTCAACATATATTTTGACATATTCAAGGATGGGATGGTTTAGACTTGAAATTTCATTTATTTATTTCTACGATGTCTAGCACACTTTTTCTAAGTTTGACACATTCTTCTTCCGTTTGTAGGTTAGGGGCGGGGGCGGACCTGAAGGGCATTAGAATACCACTTGACCAACATTATTGTACAAATTGAATTTCTAGGATAGCATGTCTCCATAAATTGATTGTCACGTGACATTAATAGAAAATAAATAATAACTTTTCCTTTGGTTTCTTGTTTGACTAAATAAATTCCATTTTTAATAACTAGAATATATTTTAATTGCATAATTATTTCATAACTTTACACATTATCGTGTTTATTTCTCAAACTTTTTTTCTATTGCATTCTTATTCTCAAATTAATATAAATTGTTCGTAATAATGATTTCTCTCCAAGAAACTTTTTAAGATATAGGAAAAGATTCATTTGCCCATTGTATTTTTGACTAAGCAAAACAAGTAATGTTGTGAACATGCAATTAAATATTTGATCCTTATTTCAAATCACGTGGACAAATTTTTTTGATGAAAATCGTGATTAATGACAAAATTTTCTTATTAATGAATTAAAAATAAAAATGTAATGAAGATAAAAGTTAAAGATATGAGTGTGATAATGAATAAATGTTAATGATCTTTAATACAATTAAAATATGATGTATTTATACCTCTTCGGGGATGATCGAGTTGGTGGAGCAGGTTAACGCGGAGACCAAAGATCACGAGTTCGAATCCCCTATCAATACTTTCTCGATCGAGTCCGTCACACCGGACTTGCCTAGTACGGTTTATCTCTCATGTGTGGTTTGCGGGCTACTGCACATTAAACGAGATTTACCCGGTACGCACTCACAAGTAGAGGTTGCTGGTTTCTACGTTAACAAAAAAAAATGTGCTGTATTTATAAAAAAAATGTGGTGTGAATTAATTATTCAATGATCTTTCTATGTTTACAACAACTTGAAAGAAATATAAATGTTATTATCTTCGGCCCTTTCAAGTTCACTACAATATTATTTTTTGTTTATTTCTTCTAGTAAAAGTTGAATCAATTATATATTCGACTCTTTAGGCCTATTTAGAATAGTTTGTTTGTACTTCGTCTTGTATTTTACATAATATTGTCGGCATGTGAAACTGTGATAGAAAACCAAGCTTCGGCTATTGAACTTGCATACCATAAAATAATTTACGTATTCAATTTGTTTCGAAGTTCTAAAATTGTCTCTAAACAATTTTCAAGTGTACCGCTAATTTGCATTTACTAGAATATCAACTCATTTAGGTCCTTGTAAGTATTATTGTTGGAATTATTTTATAGAAAGTTGGTTTTGACCAATTTTTAAATGATTATTTAAGTGAAAAACATTGGTTGGTGAATGAAAAATTAAGCTAAATATATGTCTCTTGAATACGTGAAATTGTTGAAAATTTATGTAGAATATTACGAAATATTCTAGAATATGTTCGACTTAAAAGATGCGTCTTTTTATATGAAAGATCATGACTTTTAAAATTTTTAATTTTCAATAGGCATGTATTTTCATATAGAGACTAATTCCAATAATTGTGTCTTTGTGTTGGATTGTGTCTTTTGAGACACAACTTTCCAATAACTATATATAGACTCATGTTTGGAATTTTCATTCATTTTATCATTGCATTATCACGTTGATGCATATTTATTTCAAAATAATTTCAATATTTATTTTGAGTCAAGTTTCATATAAACAAAGTTCAAAACATATGTAGGTTCGTTGGTCATTGTGAAATGTGAATTGAATATAGTATTACCCTATAAAGTGTGAATTGGAGTTAGTATTTCCCCGTGAAGAGATTTACTTTGACTTCTTAATTTGAGTTTATGCTAGAATTTTGTTGGTTTACATGGCAGTAATTGTTAGAATGATATCTCTTAAATTCATGTTTAAATTTTTTACGTTAATTGGATTACGTAATAATTGGATATCTAATGTTTTAATTCAAAAATAATCTCTTAAATTTTAGGTCTTTAAATGACTTTTTTTGATTGAAGGGTCTTTAAATGACTTAAAAACGCACCTAAAAAATTTCCCAAAATGATCTCAATTTTACAAAAGTGCAATGTTATTCATTCCCACTAGGGTTACAACCACAATCTATGTGGCGTTAATGTGAGATTAAATGATATGTGAAATTAAATAAGTCATTTAATTTCGCTTTCATTTAGTTTATCATTTAGAGTCACCTAGACTGAATTTATAACATCAATGAGAATGAATGACATTTTTGTTTACAAAACGGGGTAGAATTTTCTGCACGCTTGCGCACGCTTGCTCACGCATTATTTGCTTTATGCGTGACCCATGCACACATTTAAAGATTTTCCTTCGAGTCCTCTTGTAAATGTACTTCAGGTCCCATAATTTTGATCTTATACATTTTATTCACCAGATATTTTACTTTTCTTTCAATCTGGCCTTGATAAATTGTAATCAAGGTCCTTCATCTTGTAACACTTCTACACTTTAGTCTTCAAGTTCACGTTTTTGTCCACTTTTAGTCAATTTTATCTTTTTTTGCATTGTTCTTTATTGTTTATAAAGACAATAATACACGATTGTGAGTAGAAATTCGTTCATTTTTATAATATTAAACACACTTATCATTATCAAACGTGCTCTTAGCACATCTTTTAATATGATTAAAAGTTCTAATATCTTAACAATTACACAAAAACTCAAGTTGGCTACATATAATTGTTTAACAATACTAAAATATATCATCTCAAGTAGTATGAGCAATAACTTTGCAACCAAAAGCTTTTGTTGATAAAGATAAATACATCAAAGGAAATGATGTGCATGGATAACAAACAAACTTAACCTTAATCCTTAAAAACTTGAAATTGGTTATTAAATATATTTTCATCTAGAATTCACTTCAAAATATTTGAGATATCTTTAAGCTGGCTGTCAACCTAGGACATTCCTCATCTGCTTTAATTCATAACTGACAACGGAAAACATAGGCAAATGATATATGTATGAGATAAAAAATTAGTAACATAAACATTTTGAGATTCATCCAAAGAGTTTAAACTCTGGGGTTATTTTTCATGCCTCTCTATAAAAGTGTCCAATTGTTGATAAGTTTCCTCCGATACATTCTTCTAATACGTATGTAATGAAAAATTTTAAAATCTAGCCAGAAAAGAAGAAACCGAGCCAAGAAAGAAAAAGAGGGAGAATAAACAAAGAGTAAAAGAAAAAGAAATAGTACGTACGTACTCGTAAAAAAGGCAGAGAAGTCAACATATTTTGTGTGCTCCATGCACAGAAAGGAATGCTTTTTGTTTTTACATTTTTGGATCTTTGCATATTTTCTTTTGGGTTTTGGAATAATTTGTATTGGTACATGCATGCATTGTTTGGGATGATTTTAAGCAATTAAAACCATGGTCTTGGTCGTATAAATAAAGTTGGAATCTTTAACTATTTGATACGCAGTAACAAATTTAGATTTCGTGAATGCTCAAGATATAAATGCGGTTCTACTTGATGTAATTGTTTTAATTTGTGATGATTCCCACCATCACCTGTTCGTGCTAATTCTATATGCAAATGCGTACTCAGAAGCGTCCATCGCTCAAACAATGGCATCAAAGATGAACTATAGAGTCTATCATGTGGTTCGTATGGAATAAACACCGATTTATTATAAATTGAGATGATTATTTTGTAGTTCCAATTCTTGCTCTAAAGAGGAAGATGCCCACTTACACTTTTCAACATTGATTATTCTTGAAAAGAAAATATAAGAAGTTTATTCAAAGACGAAAATGAAATATTTATTTTATATCTTTTCTTCTCTGGGCAATACCAATCTCACTTTTATTCTTGTTGGGAGTAAAGTCCTTTGCATGGAGGACGAATAAAGTGAGTTATTTCTTTCCAAAAAGTGCTAGTTACTTTCTCTAACCTCGTGCAAGTAGCTATCTTCTATCCTTTTTGTTTTCCCTTAAAATAGGCAAAAGTATTTCTGAAATTGAATTATTCAATGATAAAATGGAAGAATATATAAATTTGCTAGAAATAAAAAAATTATGTAGACATACATTAGCTTTACTGTTTACTAAAAACGCCAATAAAAGATGCAATAGAAAGAAGTTGCAAATTCATTTGTTGTACATCCAGATAAGAAAATTATTGATTTAGTGTAAAACGTACTAGCATGCTTATAACCGAATTTAAAGTTGTAGAACTTACTTGAAATCGCAAAACGAGGTTGAATTACTCTCCTTTGATTTGTGGGCTTTCCACACCGCCTTGTACCCGCTTTTCGATCAAAAATTTAGTTACGAAGGAAGGAGTTTGGTGCTCACAATCTATGAACCAAATTTGAGTGTTAGTCATCCAAAATGAAGTCACACGCCTTATCTATTTTTTTTCTCTATATTTGTACCTGAGTTTTCATTCTTTCATGCATGGTTTTTGGTGGAGCTAGTGTATTCTGGAAGTTAGATTTAGTGGGAGGTTATGGTTTCAAATTCAAAATCTCAACTTTTTCCTCCAAACTACTCTCGTACAATCCGGGTCGAGTCAGTCCACATGGACAATCCATTTTTTTCCAACATCTCACAGCCATACATGATGAGCTTGACCTAATTCTAATATAATATCAATTATATCTATTTTAACATCTCCAAATCCATACATATAAATGAATCATGCCACCAGGGAATTAATATAAGAGCACATAATAAAATACACTTGCTAAGGATATATATCAACTCTATGAGAGAAAATATATTTTTCGCTAAACCCTAAATATATTTTGTAATATTAGTTCTAATATTTATGACCCCTCGATTAATCAAAGAACATACTAACTTTCTCATTTATATTTTATTCACAATTTTGTCTCAAAACTCAAAAGTTAACACAATTGTCCAACCGATAAATACAAGTTTGTTTGATAAAATAGTCCTCATTTTCCTACTTGAGTCCCATAATTTCAAGTCAACTGCTTTCCTAGATATATGTCATCAAATCGAATCAACCATAATTATTGGCAATATGCTAAAGTAGCAACATCGAAATAAATTTCTAAGAAACATTTAAAAGTCATAAGAATATATAAGCGAGGTCATATCAAAAAGTAGGGATCAATTTTTTCATTTCTCATCGGTAGTTAGAGACGCGTGGTATGAAACACGTGTTATTGTATTTTCTCCACTTTTTGGGCATATGTCTTATCTTACAAATTAAATACATCATAAAGATGATGGTTTAGATATTCGGCGATATCTAACTTAATTTCTCCTTATATTTATTCATCTAGGCAATCTCAATCGAGAACTCGATTTGACTATAAAACAGGTCTAATTGATAGCAAAATTCATTTCGATTACTTATTGTAATATCATTTTAATGTCCCATAAAGGTGACTGGGTCATCTACACAATATGATCATTGTGTCTCATCTCAACACACTCCAAAATGTGTGAGGCGATTGTTCCTGTGAGTGAACCAATCTCAACTTATTTGACATATTTTATGCGTGTATATTAAACAATAATCTAGTTCTCACAAACAAAAGATTACTCTAAACATATGAATTCAAAATATAGGTCATTAATAGACTTATATGCAAAATTTTACATGGTACATAATTCAAATTCTACGCAATTCATAGATTTAACACGAGTCATAAAAATATCTCTAGGGATAGGCTTTGTAAATGAATCGGCTACCATTTAATGCCTAGAAATACACTACAAACTCACTTCCTTTTTTCCTACGATGTCTCTTACAAAATTATATTGTATATTAATGTGTTTGGTTCTATTGTAATACTTGAGATCCTTTGTATATGCAATAGTTGTCGACTATCATAGTAAATCAATATAGATAACATATAACCATTAAGGATTCTTAGATGGTGAAATAATCACCTAAACCAAATAGCTTCTTGTACCACTGAAGCACATGCTACAAATTTTGCTTCTTTAGACAAGAAAATGCATGTATATTTCTCGCTACTCTAAGAGATGGTGCCATTATTGAGCAAGAATGCATATCCCAAAGTTGATTTGTGCTCATCTAAGTCTCCATCCCAATCAACATCTGTGTATTCTTTTAAATACAAATAACTTCTTTGATATCACAAAGAATAACTAGTAATACACTTCTGATATCTCAATATCCTCTTAACATCTACCAATACTCTTTTCTAGGATTAGATTAATACGTGCTGATTAGAGCTACGACATAACAAATTTCAGGACGAGTACACATCATATCGCACATCAAGCTCCTAACCGCATTAAAGTCTGGTACCTTGTACGTTTCTTCTTTTTCTTTAAAATTCTTAGGAAGCGTGCGAAAACTTAGTGCCTCGCTTTTTGATACATGAGTCTCAATGTGATTGCAATTCTCAATTTTAAAATGTTCAAGAAACTTCTTTATAAATGGCTTTTGAAGCAACGCAAAAAGCCGCTTTGAATGATCTCTATAGATTTTAACACCTAACATGTAATCTGCTTCACCCATGTCCTTCGTTTCGGAATTTGAGAACAACCATTTCTTAATGGTTTTAATATATTCATTATCATTCTCAACCAATAAGATGTCATTTACGTAGAAAGAAAAAAAAAAATTCCCATTAGACCTTTTCAAATAAATACAGTTATCTTCATCCATCATAATAAAAGTGTACGAAATAATCGTTTTGTCAAATCTCAAGTATCACCGTCTACAAGACTGGTTTAAGCAATTGATTGATCTTTTTTTAATTTACAAACTTTATTATCGTGACATGTTTTAATGAAACATACTGTTTGCTACATATAGATATTTTCAACCAATTCTCTATTGAGAAATGTAGTCTTCACATCCACTTATGCACATGTCATTTTGCACTCACACAAATTAAGTTCTATGATAATTTAACACTGGACATGGAGTCAAAAGTTCACTAAGTTCCTACTTATCGTCCATTATCCTAATGTTTCATTATCAAAAAATTAATTTCATAGCGCAAAATCATAAGTTCTAAGTCATAATTACTTAAACTATTTCAACATTAGAACTCCCACTCAATTAAATAATTATGCATATATAAAGTAAGCAAGACATTTTGACTATATGCAATAAACGTAAAACATATATATAATCCACAAAATGTCTTATATGTACATGCGATCAAAATAAACTTCAATATTCAACTACTAGATATGAAAAGAGCATTACATAGACATTGTTCACAATATGAACTAACAATAAATAGATAAACTGATTATGAATTCTCGTTTTCTTTATTCAATTTCCTCATCGAAATCCTAATCAAATATTTGTACACTAGAAGTGGTGAATTATCCAGAATTTCGATAGATCTATCATGCCAATATTTGGGAAGAGTTTTCAATAGATATACATAGTCTCCACCTCACCTATAGGATGTCCCAATTGTATCACTTCTAGACGCATTAATTCGAAATGTTTTATTTGTTGTATCAAGTTATGTCGTGGATTCATTTCATAGTTTCGATAAGCAAGTAATTTCTCAATATGTTTTACTGCTCGTACTTTACTAGCATCTCCTCTAAGGGTGCTAAAAGTGAACATTGATCCACTCATATCTCATTAAGCACAAAATTGAAAATTAGTCACAATGTATCACATTATCTAATCAATACATAAACAACTTATGAACGAGTATAAAACATGGTATTTTAAATATTTTCAGATTATTTTTATTTTTAAACTAATAAGAGCATTTCAAAAAATAACTCCCACTGGTCAAATATCACTTAGTAAATATTCTTGATTTAAAAAAGATCAGAATTTAATCAAATCAAAAAATATTTTTAATAATTTTTATAAATTTATTTCAATTATATAAAAAAAATTGATTATCGAGAAATCGATTTTAGTTGCGAATATTTCAAGGACCTAAATACAATTTTTCAAATTGAATTTGGAATCTTCACGCGCTCCCACGTACTAAAATAGTTTCAATTACTTTTCAAAATTTTATTTTAATAATAAAAAAGGGATGGGATGCCGCCCCACCACATGCTTCTGCGACGCATGCACACACGTTGCTTATCCAATATCAATTTTTTTATTCGATTCATTCCAAGAAGTTCATGTGGATTACGTCAAGCTTCGATAGTGAATTGCTTTGAGGGGGATAAGAAGAAATCCGAGATCTAGGTATGACATCGAAGTCTACAGCATGCTTCCTTTGGCTATCTGGAAATAAATTTATTTCCTAATTTACTTGTAAAATTTGATATTCCTGATTTTCAGTGTGATATTTGTGAACTAGCGAAAACCCATCGAATTAAATTTTTCATTATGTTTGAATATTAAGAATTTACAATGGCCGACTTTGTGACCATAATTAATGGTAACATGAAACACTCTTTTAAAATTCTATTTTCCAAAAAACCCGGAGTCTAGGATAGTATCATAGTGCCCTCTAATGAATGACTGGTAATGTGTGATATCAATATTTCATATTGTACGGTTGAGAAGTGGGAACCTTGGTCTAAGCATCAAGATCATGGAAGGCCACTTCCACTCTGACCAACGTCACTTGACACTAAAAGTGGCTTACATTCTAAGTCAATCATCAACCGCCCAAAAGGGGCTTTGGTTGACCTTGACCACCGGTAACCCAAATAGGCTGTAAGGGCCAAGGTCAACCGATATAACCCAAGAGGGCCCCTAAGCGTACCTCGATCAAGGTTAATCGTCATAATTGCTACGATGTCTAGAACATCATTATTTATATTCTCTTTACATTATTACAAATGGATAAGGACACACGCATCGTTCCATACTTAATGGCCTTTGTACCACGTTACCAAGGCTAAGGTCTATATATAGTTCGCATGAGCTTCATTTATCTCCTAACGCATCCTTTACCTATCTTTCCGTTTTTATAATTACACGCTTCTTCTATTCCCTACCATTATGACTTGATCGTCAAAATGAGGAAGATGGCCATAGTCCTGCCACTTTTGCAATTGTTAAAGTGGGGTAGTGCCGCCATCGTTAGAGATGATTTTTTGGTATGTAACAAAATCACAAAAAAAAAATCATTATTAAATTTAAATTTAATGTATATAAGAAATTTATCAAATATTATTTCCTAAATTATCATTTTTATTTGGAAATAAATGTGCATCGGCCAACGGGAGTTGATGAGCAAACACTTCAACGTTGAGTAAGAAATCATCCAACAAATGGACGAGATCAAAAGAGGGTATAAGACAAGAACCAACCTTTTAGAGAAGTGGAAGTTCGAATATTTTACGAACTCCAAAAGTTATATTACAAACCAATCACATTCTAAAAAGTTTTTATTCATCATTGATTTAATATTCTAAAATTATTTCATTATTTATAAAATGAATAAAATCATATCATGGTTATCCCCGCTTCTCATAGTTAAATTGTTTATATTTCATTATTTCTTTTTTCTATTGTTGTGGGTTGTTGCTTATCCTCCTAGAGAAATTAATCAAGAAAAGAAGAAATGGAAAGAAGAAAAATTATTTTTAGAGAAATTTAACCTTTATTGCCATCTCAGCAAAACCTACCACAAAGACAGAATACAGATGTCACCACAAAATTGGCTTGTCAAAAATTCCAGCCAGGCAGACATATATAGGGGTGTCAAATGGGTGGTCCACCGACAACATAGGATTGATTCCAATCTACGGGCATCCCTCAATACTATATAACAAACATGAGTTTCCCTGTAAAAGAAAACCAAAGTTTAATGTCCATTCCATGCTAATGCACTGAGTTTTTTCCTCTCTTAATTTCTCTCTCTTCCCCCATGCTTGAATCAGTGAGTCTCTCTCTCTAATTTTCTTTTTCAATCATGCATTCCAATTCCAAGCTTGGAAAACAAAGTTTTGAGGGAATTAATGTTGACATATGTTGTTTCTTAGCTTTTTAAGGAAGCAGCTCTTTGAGGTTTATGAAGAACAATGTTGCAGAACTTGGTTCATCCACAAGAACAGCTTCCCATTGTAATTGCTCTAAACTTTCTTGAATGTGCATGCATTTATTTATGTTGCTCTTTCTTCTACTATCTTTTCTATGCACATTGGCACCATTATATACGTATGTATTTAAGTTTATATGTACCTATATACATCCATGTATATGTTTTTTCAAGAAACCCTTCATATTTTAAATGTTTTGATGCCCTTTTATCTATTTCTAACTCATATTTTGATTATGTAAATCATTGATTATTAAATGGATTAATGCCAAAATTATCACTTAGAAGATATTCTCCTACCAACTCCTCCATTTCTTTTCAAATTTTAATGCAATACATAGCTTTTCCAGCTTATTTCTTAAGTACTTTTTTTTTTCTTAAAGCTTGTTTCCTTTATTAACAAAGGATGGAAACACTACATATGTATGATATATTGTGTTGTTATAGTGCTTTGAAAGTTCCCATTGTTTGTCCAAAAATGGATTTTAAGTTCAATACGATGAATTTCTCTTTTTGTTTAATGTGCCTTTCATATTTTGGTTCTATGTGGAACCTCATTATTTGGTGCATGTCACATGGAGCACAAATGCACTTACCTTTTTTGTGTTTTACAAGTTATCTATCATCAACGAGATCCCTTTCTTGAAAATTGTTTTGTTTTGATAAAATTTAGATGCAAAGTTTTAAGTACATGGAAAGCAAAATCATCTAAGTAGAATGTTTGCATTTTCTCGCGTAGGCACACGCATTCTCAACAAAACTATTCGATGAGTGTAAGTACATGTATATATGTCTATAAACGATAGGGCAATGAAAAAATAATATCATCCCTAAAGGCGAGGTTCCACCTGCATACTTTTGCCTTGTGACATTTTATTTCATATGTTCAAATAAATATTTTTTGTCATCAATTTTTTATTTTTCATTTCTTTTTCAGGAAGAAATTGGGAGCCCACTTGGTGCTCAACTTTTGGAATTTTGTGAGTCTGAGTTATTTCCGGAAACTCTACAAAATTCTGAAGTTGCTTCAAGTTCAAATTGCTGCTATGAAGAGCACTCTTCATATCCAGCAAATATTTCCGTTACTACAGATATGAGTAATTTCTCCAATTCCATGGAACTTACTCTACAGCATGACATGAAACCGCTGGAGGCCTCCATGATAGCCACCCCCTCCGCCACTAGCCACTCCGAGCCCACTGTCACCTCCACCATTACCCCCACCACCACTATAAACAACAGCAACTTCTCCATAATATTCGACTCTTCTGAAGATATCGAAAATGACATTTCTGCATCCATAGATTTCACCCCTTCTCCAACCTTCTCAGTTCCTCAATACTTCAACAACAACAATAATCAAGAACAATTCGACTTTTCTTCGCTGAATAACCATATTCCAGCCAGAGATGTTGTGGATGGATCACTCTCTCACTACCCTCCCGAGCCACCACCTCCGGTGCCTTTCCTGGGGCCGCCGCCACTTCCACCAGCTTATGATGAGGAATGTTTGTCTTCTATGCCTTCTTACATGCGGTTGAGGTCTTCTTCGCCCTCTTGCGCAATTATGGATCCAATTATGGGACAGTATCTTCTTTCAGGCAACATGAATCCACCATTTTCTGCTGAAAATTCTGAAATTCTCACTGTGGGCGGTTTGCTTATGGGAACTGAACTTCCATCTCAAGAACTGGATTTCCAGGGTGATAATGGTGGACTTTTCCTCCCTGACACCATATCTAGGCTCTTTAACTGCTCTGGTGACCTTCAGGTACTATATAACTATACTCAATACTTGACACGAATAGACAATAGTAGAATTCTAAGTCGTCCAGAATTATTCCGTCCTCCTAGTAACGTTATAAGATTCTTGTTTAGTTTATGTTCTCATTTTTGTTTTGAAAATTAAGGCACTTAGTAACGAGAGCCAGCATATGGCCCATGGAGGTCCAAATTCTACTCCTTTGGCACCAGAGATTTCGAGCTTGGAAGATTCTACTTTCAAGGTGGGCAAACTCTCGGTTGAAGAAAGGAAAAAGAAAATCCATAGATACATGAAGAAAAGAAATGAAAGGAATTTCAGTAAGAAAATCAAGGTCTCTCTCTCTCCTTTAATCATGTAATCGCATGATGTTTATGGGACATTTTCACATGCATATGATGTATGTATCATTTATGCATGCCCATATATTTATTTTTAGCCTCTAGTATATGTGTGAATATTTATGTTCCACTATAAAAGGGACGCTAAGTTGTGGAATGGTGCATATAGAACTACATTTAAGGTATCTATAGTAAATGGAATTTAACTTGGCAAAACATAAGGCTATTTACTCGGCTAGTTTAAGGTTTTTACTCGTTTTTATCTAAAATGAACGGCCAAGAGGATTAATAGGAAGCCCCTTTTTTTTCTCAAATTATCTTTATCTCAATCCAGAACCTTCCAAGGGACTGAGACCACAAGAATCATTTTTTAGAATAAAATTTTGTTTCAAAAGAACAAAAGTAAAACAAAAATGTAACTCGTCTAAAAATGTTCGGAAACGAAAACGTATGTCTTTAAATTTAGCTATCCTCTAAGAAAACAAACATATATAACATGTCTATCTATGGTATCCTCCCGATCGCATCCGACATAATCATGTATCAAAATTCTTTTATTGAATTCAATTAATTCTTGGTCGAATGTGTATGCAGTATGCATGTCGCAAAACACTTGCAGACAGCAGGCCTCGTGTTAGAGGAAGGTTTGCAAAGAATGATGAGCTTGGAGAGGCTGCAAGAACTGCTGATAGCAACCATGAAGATGACACAGATGAAGATGTAAGTCTGTTTGCAAATCAGATCCCTCATCACCAAGGCAAGGTACAATTGCAAATTTGCAACATAACCTTCTTCCTTGTACTCGATATGAATGAACTTATAACTTATGTTTTGTACTTACATTATTATATAGTCTGTCTTGCCATATAAACCTCAGTAACTCATCGCACCTGTAAAAAGATATATTGAATTTTTTAAAATTGTTTTTGGCATATAGGTGGTGGTGAAAGAAGAGGATATGGTAGACTCTTCGGACATATTTGCACACATAAGCGGTGTAAATTCCTTCAAATGCAACTATCCCATTCAATCTTGGATTTGATTAGAGTTTCTGAGTAGTGAAGTCTTTTCAGCAATTTTGCAGGACCCACCCCCACCAAGCTCCTCACTCAGCGGGATTATTTCAAAAACTTAAAATAGAAATGAATAATTGGGTCATTGTTATGTTTACTTAATAATGGTTTGTTCTATAGTTATTATTCAAAAGTTCAATAACAGTGCAATTTTTGTAAATATTAATGTAAGTCTGACGTTATACACAATCTCCAACATTGAAATCTGCTAAAGCACAAATGGAACAGAGTTCAAGTTATCATTGTTTAACTAGTAAAGATCAAGATCATTTCTAGCTATGATGTAGAGATTGTTGAAATTCAGATATGAGAAATGCACATAGCTTACACTTTGGCTTCATCTTAGAATTGAAGAAAATTGTACCCACTCCTCAGTATTTTATGTTTGAATAGGAGAGAAAAAAATAACACAACATACCGTGAAAAAAGAAAATGGTGAAGGAAAAAAAAAATGAGATTTTATTTTTTTTAAAAGATCATTTTTCAAAGAGAGAAAATAAAAAAAGTCATTTTTTTTATGTTGGAAAATTGCGGCGGAAGTCTAAAATGTCTTATGAACAACCTTCGTGCAATTTTTTTTTAGAAAATGTCCAACATACTCTTGATGTGACTAGCATCTACTTAGTGACATGACTTCCGATACAACTTCAAGCCCTGCTATACTGCCAGGATTACACTGGCCCTGGTAGTGCTAGCGGCCAGCGGCCCCCTAAGATACGTGGGGGAGCTTCTCCTAAGAATGTAGTAAAAATGCCAAGAAACCCTCGGAAAAGACATTTCGTTCACCTTTTTTCGAAAAGCAAAAAAGTCAACCAAATGGGAATCTTCTCCTTGTGGTCTTAGCAATAGTGATAATCAACATGTCCTATATCAGTCGCTTATCTTGTTGTCGTCTATATCCATTACTACCAAGGTAGGTAAGTTTAGGGTTTCAGGATTAATGCCTCAACAATGTTCGCTGCACTATGTTCTCAATACATTGGAATCTTAGTTCGGTGTAGTCGAGATGTACTCATCAAAATGATATGAGTATGGAGGACATCAAAGTTTTTTCTTCTCACTTAACAAAAATAACGTAATTCAACCCCTTCAACATATTAAGGCGATAAGGATTGTTACTGTTGGAATAGATGCTATCACAACTTGATTGGATCAAGTTGCACCATATTTTTAAAATTTTAATTGACCTCTATAACTTGTTTACTCTTATAGTGGTTAAGAAGTGATCACATGACCAAATGTTTGTGCACTAACAACGAAGCTCAACACCTTAAAATCAAAACTGTGCACATAGGGATGTTTAATGAGCTCGGCTCACCGAACGAGCTGGCTCGTGCTTGCTGAGATGATTCAAGCACAAGTTGGCTCGCATGAAAATTTGGGCTCAGCTCGGGGTGCCTCACGAGCTCGTCCCTCTCCATTGCCACGTCAACCACACACATCTTTTCCAGATTTATAAGCACAAGATACAAATTTCATTCCAAACTGGCCATCGCCACATCAGTTCACCACCACCCTCTAGACCCCCTCTGTTACACCCAATTTTATACTAGTCAAAAATCAAGATTTTATTCCAAAATCAAAGGTTCGACTTGTCAAAGTCAAAATAAAATATGGACTTAAATGAAATAATCATTTTTATTAGGGTTTATTTTGCAATTGACAATATTTGAGGGCTTAAGATGGACATCATTTAAAGAACTAAATGTTGTATGAAATAGAGCATGAAGGACTTCCTTATAAATTGTGACTTAGTGCTCCTTTAGCTAGCACTAATTGAACCCATTTTACTCATTTTCACACAACAAAGGTAGATAAATGGTGAGAGTACAATAAACGGTGGAAAAAAATAAGAGGGAAAGAAAAGAGAAAAGGAAGAAGAAGAAAAGAAAGGAAGAGAGGAAAAAGGAAAAGGAAGGAAGAAAAGCTTGAGTTCAATTTCTTCGTTTCTTCAAGATGTAAAAATGCAACATTCTTATGGAATGATGATTTTAAATTTTAGGGTTCTATATTGTTGGTTTAATTTTCAAATTGAAGGGAATGAGTATAATTTCAAGTCAACATTCTTGATTTGTTATACTAATTGCATGAGGTAAGCAATTCTAGCAAACTTCAGAATTTTTAATTGAATTATTGAGTAAAAATAGTTGGGGAAATGCTATGTTAATGGAATTACTCACATCAATGCATGAATTTATGGAACAATATGAAAGTTAATTTGGTTGATTTCTTGGTTACTAGTTTCAATAGATTGAAATGGATAATTATTTTTATGCTTGGGATGAAACTGATTTCGATAAATTAGATATTAGTTAAGTGATTATTAGGTGGAATTAGCTCCAAGTGATTAAAGGAATTAAGGAAATTATTCACGTATCAAGAAATCAAGTTTTAGTATTCGGTTATTAATATTCAGAATTCCTTAATAAGATAGTTGTTAAATTGGTTATTTTATATTGTATTTCAATTAGTGACGAAGAGATTGAAAAAGTTTATTGACCTTTTTAGAGTGTAACTTGTCTTGAATGAGTGGAAAAAATTATTTTCCAAAAATAAGTATTTATAAAATTATAGTAAATCAGAAAGTTACTTATTTCTTATAGTTAAATGACAAGATGATTTTCAAAATAAAATGAATTTTATAATTAGTTTTTTTAAAATTTAAATTCAGTTCAGATAAATCATTTCGTTTGCATATTATAATTAGTATTTTTAAAATCATCTAAAAGGTTTATTCGCTCCATACTGGTGTGAATGTGTTTCCACAACGTATGATCAGATTATAGGTTTTGGGTAGCTCCACGCGCTTATGACCAGAATTACAGAATTGAATAACTTTGTCATGTATATCAATATTAATTAATACATGAGTATTTTTATTTTGGGTTCCTTTTTGGTTTGATTTTTCACCATTATACAACTTATCAGATTTCAAACTACAAGAATAAATATTTCAGCTTATAGTGCTATGAAATGATATTTTATTCGTGGTATGGATGTTAGATTTATTATATCCATTATATCTTACAATTGTTTATTTGGAATAAAGAGTAAAAAACTTTGTGATTTCATTATACTTTTGTCTTAAAAGTATTATCATATATATTTTGGACTTTTTTAAAGTTATAATAGTATAAGTAAAAGTTTTCAAAAAGTTTTTATAAATCAAAAAAAGTATATTTATTTGCGAAATATCCACTCACTAAGTTACAAACTCATATAGTTTGTCACCATTTTTCTAAGTTGAGCATAGTTGGAACCTGTCCATTCACTGAGTTGAGCCACACGTTGTCGTCAGTTGTATGCCTCATTTTGTCAGTTTATATAGTTCATATTTCTTTTGAAATACATGCATCTTTTGCCAGAAAAGTTAATTTGTAATTTATGTATCCATATCATGGACTCGCTACATATTTGGTATTTTTATTGCATTTGGAGACTTGTTTGTAAATAATAGTAAATGTCGATTTGCCAGTATTGTATTTTGAATATTTTGTGTTTTGAGGGGATGGTGTACCCTATTTTACATTAGATGTACATGTTTGAATAAATTGATTATTATTCAGGTAGTTTTAATTCATATTAAAAAGGAAATTTTGTCAATTTTTTTTTTATAAAATGTCACAGTTAAAGCAAGTTAGAGTTGTCTTGGTGGTGGATTTGACACTTAACTGTATATTTTATGTGTCGAGTCCACTATGGTGATTCGGGACGGGTCATGTCACCCTCACCTAACATAACCGAATAGTCAAAATACATCCAATCAGATGAACTATTTGAGAACTCACTCATTGCTCGCTGTAACATTTTTTCTTAAAAAGCTTTAAACTCTCAAAATAATATAAGACTTAATTTTTCAATTTTTACTTTTAATCTTCAGTTTTAACAATATGTTAATAATCTTAAGGCCTGTTTGAGACCCATTTGTTGTGTATAATGTATTTTAGAATAATAGATTCATAAAAAATGTGTTGTTAAAAATGATAGAAGATTTTTTGAGTTGTGTATAATATTATTTTATTGAAAATGTGTGGTTGAAAAGAAGAGAGAAAAATATATTTTTGAAAAAAACATGAAATCAAACAAGGTCTTAATGTTGGAGTGTAACTTATCTTTTAAATGGATTAATTGTGGGGTGAATTCTCACAATAAAAGAGAGTGAATTTTCATAGTTTGGTACACAACTTGACGATTTATTCTCTGTACAATTTTATACTATATTCATATTATTTTTGGTAATTCCATAAAACCACGTTCTTTATATGATATGTTCATGTCCATATAAGGAGAATTGGTTTGAGCCATATGGATTTTATCTTGGAAATGTGTAGTGTCAAATGTACCCGTACGAATGGAAAATAACTCAACTTTAAGATAGCATCTTTGATATGACTCCCTCGTGTTTGCTTTTCTAACTCTCTTGTTATGTTTTATGTTTACGTTATTATTGAATTGTATGTTCATGTTGTTTAAAATGGTTATGTTAATTCATAAATATCTACACAAATCACATATTTTTCTCAACAGTGCTCAAATGAAAAAAGAAGACTCGTTCGACACCGAGCAAGACGGAGCAATAGGGAGAACGCGGAATGGTACTCATTTTAACGGCAAAGATAAGCGGCTATCATGTTGATTATGCAGGTTTATTATAATCGTCCACCATCAAATGTATATACAGATCTTATTTTGGCAATTATCGGAGTTTTTGGTGGCCGAAGACTTACAGATTTGATTTCTAGGTTAAATGGAGTAGAGTAAGAATGGTAGCTTTTCTACTAGAGAGAGAGAGAGAGAGAGAGAGAGAGAGAGATGAAAAGAAAAATTGTACCTAGATTTTTAAAATTGAAACATTTTATTTTTTAAATTGAAACTTGAAATATAAGGACTAAAGTATATTTTTTTTTAATGGTCAAAATCCACGATTAAAATACGCCATTACAAACTCCAATAGCTTAGAACTAACTCCCATAGCTCAGAAAAACTCGTTTTTTCCCCCAGTTATTTCCAATAAATCCAAATTCAATCACAATACCTAATTGTAGAAACGATATACTCTCATCCACCGAAACATGTTAATAACGTTGTTATCAAAGGATATATTCCCATCCACTAAATTATTTTCCAGAAGCATCCATTTGGATTTTGTTGAATTCCTTCAAACTTTCTCGCCAACAAAAAGAAGGATCTAAACAGAAGCCAGAGCTCTTTGAATGGAGGAGTGTTCAAAACCAAAAATCCATAATGAAGTAGCTGACCTTGAAGCCATATTTGCCCTAAAAGAGTATACTTCCATAATGGCTTTTCTTTTGTAGTTATTATTGATTTTAGTTTAAGTCTTACTTATTTTGCTTAATTTGGTTTAGTTTCATTGTTGTGCTAAGATGATTGGCTCTCTTCTTAGGCCTTTGAGAGGAAATGAGTTTAATTAATATATATGAAAAGTTAACTTTAAATCAATTCAAGTGATGCATGTAACTTGTCAAGTGTTTATGAAAATGAGAATATTCTCTATCACTTTTATTTGATAGGGTGTCAGTATATCTCATTTAAATTCTTTTGGAGCCATTAAATAAATGTATATATGTATATTTTGAAAATTTAAATATATGAATTCAAACCTTATTTTATATTAAAAAATGACATGATATAACACTTTATTCATATTTTTGCATATGAATTATTTAGCCGAAAATTAAAAGTGGCACACTATATATAAAAAAAAAAGGTCTTGCATAATTTCATTTGTATTTCTTTGTAGATATAGATATAGATAAAATTAATATCTTCATTTGCTATGAAGGCAAGTGGAGACAAGATAATAAATATAAAAGTGATTAAAAAAATGATAAATTATTGCCCGATAGACTGTACAAACAACTTTTGTTAAAAATGTAAGTGTCATTTTCTGTGGTATGATTAATTCTTAATCCTATAAAATGAGAAAAGAAAGATTTAGTGGCGGATCCAACATTGAAACTCAGCCTTGGCGGTCGTTGACCGGTCAACGTCGACAATCAGCGATCGTAAAATCGAGTTCGTTTATTAATATTTAATGTTTATTAATAATACAACTCTCCAACACTCGTGTTAAGATTCCAACTTAATTCTGAATTAACATTCAAACTTTTAATACCAAACATGTACAAATATATGAACTGTCTCAACCATGAATTAAAAAGCCACAAATAGATCTTTCTTCTAATCAAGAAATACAAGTTTCTCAATGTGAAAAAAAAAAATAATAATAAAAAAGGGCAGTATCTGACACTTTAAATCCAACAAACTAGAGCAGGGAGTGGGCAAGAACCAATCTTGCAACAAGTCTTCAATGATGAAAATAGAACTCCAATGGCGACAGCAGCAACTTCATAGTTAACAAAACCAAACAAAACATATAGTGTTATTATTTAACTTCATTCTCGTTAGCAATTTCAAGAGAAGAAGCTGATGGCAACA
>CAIGRL010220429.1:0-20065 GCA_903798325.1 Fraxinus xanthoxyloides
TTGATTTTGCCTCTGTTTGGTGGTAATTAAAATCAATTTTTTTAGTAAATCTTGATGAAAGTTAAATAGTTATAGATTGCATAAAATATGTTATTAAAATTAATTGTTAACTTTGATTTAGATTAAAATATAAATTTCAATCGATACGAAACATGATTTAAAAAAAAAGATCTCAAAAGTTGGGGGGTATGTGCCCCCCAGGACCCCCTGGGTCCTCCCATGGCTGCATTGTTCGAGTCAGTGTTCGAATCGAGTCTGACAACTATGGATATAAGTTTGTTAATAAAACATTTAACTCAAAAATCGTGTATTTGTATGTACAGGCGAGGGTGGAGCCATGAAGTTACCTGCAGTGAACTTTAGGCCCAGATCTATTGCCTTCAAGTTTGCCACTAGAAACGAGATTCAAGAGGGACTCTACTTTCAACCAACTTTTAGTCTTTGTTCTTGGGAATTTTGAACCCAATCATCTATCTGGGTCACGTCTAAATTAGTTAATCTTAATCTCTTATTGTTCATTCTCCAATATATCCGTGTGAAATTGAGTTGTAAAAATAGCAGAAACTTCGACAGAGTGAAAGGGAGAAGATGAGTGAGAATTAAGGAAGAAAGTGTGTAGAAAGAGAGAGAGAATGAGTGGGAGGTGCAGTTTGTGTATAAGTGAGGAGTGTTCCAGTATACTCTATATACATTAAAATAGTGTGATATAATTGATTTATATTAAAAAAATATTTTCTTTTGGAATGGAAAAAAAAATTGAAAAAATTATTCAATTCATTGTGTTCTTCCTGAAGTACACATTGCGTGTAAAATATCATCTATTTTCCCAATCCTCCTGTGAACTTTTGAGTCTGTATTAATATTTCAAATTGTAGCAGTTTTCGCCATTATCCATTAATGTTTGGTTTTTTAGTTGTGTTGGAGCCTTTTATACTTCACTTGGTCTAGGGTTTCACTAGAAAAAAAAAGAAGGGGGAAGAGATAGGGTGGGATGGTGGCAAATTTGAAGCTTGGGAAAAATGTTTTGGTCATTTTCCTTCATTCTAGCTAGGGGTATCAATGAGTCGTGTCGAATCAAGGGGTATCAAAGAATCGAGTCGAGCCAAGCCGAGCTACAAGTCGAAACTCGGGCTCGGCTAGAGTAAAAATGGTTCGGGCTTTTTTCTGCTTGAGCCGAGTCGAGTGTTTGCTTGGCCAAAAAATTGAAGCTCGACTCGAGCTTTCGGCTCGGACTTTTATGAGTAGAGCATACTCGATTTTTATTATTTTTTTCGTGACTGCTCAGGCAGTTGAATTACAGTTGCTTGTAATTATTTCTTATTTTTTTAACCTTTTTTCTTAAAACTTGGCTCGTCCAACCACACGAGTTGGCTCGAGCCGACGTCCCAAAATGAGGCTTGGCCCAAGTCCAAGCTCGATTACACCGAGCTACGACCTGAGCCTCGAGCCACCCGAGTCGGTAAGCCACAGTAACACCCCTAACTCTAGCACGCTACTTAAGAAATTGAACGAATTAGGAAACAATGGGAAAAAAATAATAAAATCATCATAAAGAAAGTTTCCTTTTTTAAAACATGGCAAGTTTTCACAAAAGTGAAATTAAGCCCCTTGTTACGCCTCACCTCCGAGGCTCAGAGTAAAAGTGTCACGTTGTAAGCCACGTGGGCCGAAAGTCAAAGGAAGATCCACAAGGTCAAAGTATGAAGAAATCAAACAAGGTCGATGTTATCTTTTGCGACAGATTCGAAGAAATTTTTGAAGTGATTGATGTAACACTTGTAATTAAGTTTGTTAGTGTGTCAGCCTATTGTATAGAATAGTTGACCCTTTATCAATGCATTAATTATATGAATAGACAGTGAAGTAAAGCCCCAATTCAGGAGATAAGGCCACGTGGTTCTGATCCAACGATCACCACATCCGAGAAGGCAGTATAAATAGGTTCTCTTTGTAAGTAATGGGTGGGGGAATTTTGGGCAATCATACATTCGAAATTTACACTTGAACTATCGAAAAATTCATACGAACACTTGGTGCAATATTTGTTCATCTTCTTTACAAGTTTATTAAACACAAATTTCAATATACAATATAATGATCTCAATGTACATCTTTATCTATCCTTCCACGTATTCTCATTTGTTATAACATAGATTATCTTGGTTTTCCACCCGGCGATCATTGTAAGCGTGATTGCTTTTTTTTTTTCACACCGTTGGAGCTTGAACATTTTTGTCTCTCGCCGCAAAGTGTCTTCCGCGTCCATTTCCTCCTATCTACCGCCGTTATTCCGGTAGGAATGCGATAATCATTCTTAACTGGGTAAGAGTGGGCCCGACATCTGTTGAGTTCATTTTTTTGGGTCAACTGATTGGCATTGTCTGTGAGAAGTCATACATTTAACCACGAAAACACTTCTGAAGAAAGGCTAACGAGGAATAGTTTGGCAAGAAAAGTTCTAACCCTTGAAAAGGAGTGGCATTGAAGAAAAGACCATTAGATACTTCCAACCCTTGAAAATTGGAAGTTCTTGAAGATAGAACCATTCAAAAATCCCAAAATCCAATACTTGTTCAGTCCTTGAAGAAAGGAGAATTCTGTTAAGAAAAGTGTTTGTGAATAATGAGTTCAAATGATGAAAATGCACCTCAAAGGACAAGGGAACACCCTGAAGAAGGAAAACCCTCACGAGCTATCCCAGCCGCTCGCCCATGACCCTCACTACATAGACGATGTGGGTCCAAAGGCAGAGGCAGAGTCGTAGCTAGGCTCACTAGAGAAATGGCCACAATGGCTGCCAACATGAGAAATATAACCCTGCAATCATGCATGAGATGTTAATGAACATGTAAGGACGAGTGGGTACCCTATTCCTCCATATGCAATCCCTGAAAATACATTCTATGACCCACAAGGATATTACCATGAAGAAGAAGAAGTCCAAAGCCAAATGGCGGATATCATTACACCAAGATGGAAGCTTCCCAGGAGAGGAAGGTTGATACGTCAACCAACTACGCCTTGAAATGACCCTTGAGACCCCGTTTCACTCCAAATTATGAGCCAGAAGATCGACCTTAGAGGTCAACAAGTATCTTTGATAGAATAAGCCCGGGGTTGCCTAGAAATAGGCCAACTCACTCACCCCCTATACCCATGAATAGGTAGGCTCCTCCTCCTCATGTGCTTAGAAATAAGCAACAAGAACTCTTGCTATGAATAACAAGAGCCACATACCATGACGAACCTCGGATTGCTCCCCTAGAAATAGACGAGAAAGAAGAGACCGGGCAATGAGTGAGGCATGACCATCCCAACCACCTCTCCAAACTCATCAGGAAAGGGATGAAGATTCTAATGAACCGCAAGATCATACGACCTCGATGATGACGATGACTACTCACCATTCTCACAAGCCATAAGGAATGCCCCACTGCTAAACCATCACACTTCCTAAAATTTTTAAGTATGATAGGAGCGGTGACCCTGCGAAACACCTCAACAGCTTCAAGACACACATGAACTTGAAAGGGGCCACCCTAGCTATAAGTGTATAGCTTTCCGCTTGGCCCTAAGTGGAGGAGTTGAAATATAGTATACACGGTTTCCAGAAGGCAGCATTCGCAGCTGGCCAGATTTCAAAAGACGTTCTTAAAGTGCTTTGCTGCAAGCAAAGAAGGAAAAAGACCTATTCAACGCTTACAAGACATGCGACAACAACAAGGCGAGATGCTGAAAAGTTTCTTGTCCCGTTTCACTTACGAAATTACTATTGTGTGCAAGTCACAGACAGGGAAGCTTTGACTGCCTTAAGAGGAGGTTTGGACATGAATTCTCTTTTTTGGATAGACGTGCACAACAAAGACTCTACTACCTATGATGCATATTAGAAATGATAAGACAGGAATTCCTTAATGAAGAATTGATGGATCATAGAAACAGGGTCAGCCAAGGACAAAGAGGAAGAGGTTATGTCTCCCATTTGATGGATTTCCAAACACTACTTAAATATGGACAATCATTAGCTACATCAATACTTAATGGGGTACCCATTTAGGCTAATTAGGAGGTAAACCCTGATGCCGAAACACATCAATGCCCACCCTACCCGAGGTAGCCACCAAGGGAAAGGGATAAGGGACAAGGCACTGAACCTAGAAATAGGGACGAAACGTCCAATTATTTTACCTATCATCAATCCCACGGCCACCGTACGGAGAACCGTTGGAATGTCACAAGACACTCTCACAATACCAACCAAGGAAGAGGCAGGGGTTCTCGAAGAGATGCTCCTCTTAGGCACAACCAACAACATGGAAATAACAAGCCACGACACCCCCAACAAAAACGACCTCCCAAGGAAAAGGGATAACTATATGAGAAGACCCAGAGAGGGTCAAAGTCAAAGGTAAAGCTCCCAACAAACAATGGTCATGAACCCATCTAGGAAATTGACACAATCATTGAAGGCCTACATGTTGGGGAATAGTCTAGGAACCCACAAAGAAACTATGCTAGAGAAGCAAATGACCTCCCATGAGGAGTTTCATAGTTAACTAATCCTCTACCTGAAGAACAGTCCCACTAATCAGATGTACATTATCCACACCGTGATGCCCTAGTGGTAAGGGCTGTCGTGGTCCAAAATGGTCTGAAAAGAATGTTGGTAGATAATGGAAGCTCAATTAACATCATCTTTGGAACCACTCTCGACAAAATGAAAGTTGACCACGAGTTGACCCCAATGAGTTCTCCTTTGTATGGCTTTACGGGAGATATCATCATCCCAATGGGTAAAATTACTCTAGCAATAGAGATGGGGATTGCAACCTTAATTGCTCACCACTTCATGGAATTTTTTGTAGTTTATAATCGATCCACTTATCACAGAGTACTTGGAAGGCCAGCTTTGAAGGAGCTATGGGCTGTCACCTCAATTAATCACTTATGCATAAAATTTCCAATTGAAAATGGCATTGCCACAGTCCAAGGTGACCAACAAAGTGCTAGAGAATGTTACTCAAACTTCCTAAGGGAAATAGAAATGAGAACCGTCAACGTTATTGTCACGGACTTTAACATGAATAAAGCCCCTGAATAAGAGAGTACCCCTAAACAAGGGGAGGACGTCGAGATGACCATTGTCCCTGAAGAAGGAGATGTTATTGAAGTCATACGAGACCCTGAAGAAGGGAGGGTTACTGCATAAGCAGCTAGCTTGGAAGAACTGGACCTCGTGTCATTGACTGCGAACCTCTAATGACACCTGTGGAAGAACTGGAGAGCTTCCTTATAGACCGACGGGATCCCTTCAAACACTTGCAGATGGGAAGAAACCTGCCATAAAGTAAAGAAGGAGTCGAAAAACTTTTTACTAAAAAATTTCGATGTTTTCACTTGGAAACATGGCGACATGATAGGCATTGATCTAAAGGTGAGCTACCACCACTTAAACATAGATCTAAAGGTTACCATAGGCAAAAGAGAAGAGCCCTCAACCCTGAAAGATATGAGGCTCTAATAGATGAGGTTAAGAAGTTGATCGGCAGTGGATTTATTCGAGAATCGGTGTATCAACCCAGTAAGTTTGTCCGGGTTTCTAACCCAGTATTGGTCAAAAAGCATAACGAAAAGTGGAGGGTTTGCATAGACATTTCAAATTTAAACTAAGTCTATTCTAAGGATAGCCTCCCACTTCCCATAATAGATCAACTTGTGGATTCAACTGCTGGACACGAACTTCTAGCTTCATGGACGGTACTCTGGGTACAACGAAATCTCCATATTCCCAGAAGATAAGGAGCACACCTCCTTCATCACAGACAAGGGACTCTATTGCTACAAGGCCATGCCCTTCGAGTTGAAAAATGTCAGAGCGACCTATCAAAGACTTGTCAACAAAATGTTCGCCGACCTTATTGCTAAAACCACAGAGGTCTATGTGGACGACATGCTGGTGAAAAGCCTAGAAGTTGGGGATCATGTTAAACATATAAATGAGACATTCCAAATTTTGAGAAGATATCGGATGATGCTCATTCCTTTAAAATGTGCCTTTGGATTTCCTCTGGGAAATTCTTGGGCTACATAGTCAACCAAAGAGGTATTGAAGCGAACCTTAAAAGGGTCAAAACTTTAATTGAGATAAGGCCACCTTAAAAACTTAAAGAGGTACAAAGCCTCACTGGACCAGTAGTAGCCTTAAATCGCTTCGTCTCCTAGGCAACAAACAAGTGCCTATCTTTCTTTAAGGTCCTGAAGAGAGGAAACAAGTTTCAATGAATAGAGGAGTGTGAAGTATCCTTACAAGAGCTGAAGAATCATTTGGGATAGGCTCTCCCTCCTTTCCAAACCTAAGGATCATGAGCCACTACAGCTATACTTAGTAGTGACTTTCGATGCTATCAGTTCGATCCTAATAAGAGAAGAGAACAACCACCAACTGCATGTTTATTATGTCAGCAAAACACTCTTTGATGTAGAGACTCGCTATCCAGACATGGAAAAGTTAGCGCTTTCCTTGGTAACAGCATCAAAAAAGTTGAGATCATACTTCCAAGCCCATAGTATACATGTGTTAACAAATATCCCCCTCAAGGAAGTATTACAGAAACTTGAAGCTTCCTGGAGGTTACTTAAGTAGGCTGTGGAATTTAGGGAGTTTGACATCATCTTTAGGCTAGGGACAGCTATCAAGGGTCAGGCCTTGGCAGACTTTGTGGCCGAATTTACTCATGTTCTGAAAATAGAAGAGGAGATGGAACCAGCTGAACCTCCAACTTAGAACCTCTCAGTTGATGGATCCTCAGTAGAGACACGGTTTAGAGCAGGGGTTATCTTGGTCAATTCAGAGGGGCATAAGCTTACTTGTGCTATGGGATTCGGCTTCAAAGCCACCAATAATGCAACAGAATATGAGGCCATCCTAGTTGGCCTAAGATAAGCAAAAGAAATGCAAGTAAAGAGGCTTGTCATCAACAACGACTCCCAACTAGTAGTAAGTCAGGTTCAAGGTAATTTCTCAGCCAAAGATCTATGGCAATAAACTTGACATTGGTTATGAGTTTCATCTCATCCTTTGAGAGATTCGAGCTGGTACAAGTCCCACGCTCCAAGAATGTCCATGTCATGCACTGTCAAAATTAGCAAACAGCAAAGATTTTGAGCTGCTCACAGTTGTGCCTATAGAACAACTTTCCAGACCTTCTACCTATATAAACGAGGTTGTAATGTGCGTTGAAGACACTTCACCTTGGATGAAGTCAATCATATCTTACCTTAAGAACTCGACCCTACCCCTTGGAAATGAGGAAACTCAAAAGCTCAGAAGGAGAGCTGCCCATTTAGTCTTCCAAGACAATATATTATACAAATGTGGGTTCTCATTATCCCTACTCAGGTGCATTGGAGGAGAGCAAGCAAATTATATGCTCCAGAAAATCCATGAAGGGATATGTAGGAACCACGTTGGAAGATGGTCCCTAGCACAAAAAGTAATCAAACAAGGATATTACTAGCCTACTTTGAAAAAGGATGTGCAACAATTCGTTAGAAAATGTGACAACTGTCAACGCTTTGCTACTATCCAAATACATCCCTCTCAAGAGTTGAATGTCGTATTTAGCCCTTAACCGTTTGCAAAATGAGGGATTGATCTTATAGGACCTCTCCCCAAAGGAAGATGAAACTTAGCCTCTCGATTGTCGCAATTGATTACTTCACCAAATACGTAGAAGCCAAACTACTCGCTAAAATCACTGAAGCCAACACTTCCAAGTTTCTATGGAAGAATATCATTTGCAGGTTCAGAATTCCCCACTCTATTATATCAGACAATGGTAGACAATTTAACAAGAAAAATGTCAGATATTGTGCGAAGAACTAGGCATCGAGAAGTATTTTTCTTCCCCACACCATTCACAGGCAAACTGGCAAGTCGAGGCCTACGAGGCCGAAGCTATGAGCCTTGTTAAAGTAGGTCTGCCATTTCCTCAACAAATACATTTAAATGAGATAAGTAAAGACGAGATGAGAATATTTGGATTTGACCTTCTTAAAGAAATGAAGGACGACTCTCAAACTAGATTAGTCATTTATCAAAGAAAAATGACTAGATACTACAATTCAAAGGTAAAAAAGAAGTCATTTCGTTTGAATGAACTAGTACTGCGAAGAGTATTCCCGCCCTCTAAAGAGGATGGTTTAGGAACCATTGATCCCAACTGGAAAGGTCCTTATCGCCTCAGTGAAGATGTTCAGTCAGGAACGTATAAGATTGAGAATATGGATGGAAAGACAAAATCTCATCCGTGAAATGTAGAACATTTGCGCAAGTATTATCAATGATGTAAACATATTGTATATTCATTTTGAAATTCAATAAAAGGTGTTTATTATATCGTTCATAACTTAAAAATACCTCCCAAGAAGGTTAAAGCCCCAGGAAATGCCTATGCATAGATGAACCGTCCATATGCGAGGAAGCCTGAACACACTAACAAAGAGATAGATCCCACAGGAACCACCTCCTACTCGTGAATTATGGCACATGCCTTTAACGGTTAAATTTGTTAGGAAAGTCTCAGTATGGGCGAACCACTTAACCTCATGCTCAGAAAAAGGATAAAAGACTGGAGTGCTAAAGAGCCTCAGTTCATAAACAGTGATGTGCTTAAGATCTGAAACCTATAAAGGTACACGAACTTCTAACATTTGGACAAATTTTAGTGTTTAAGTTATTATCAAAGTACTATGTGTAAGGGTCTGATGTGACTTAGTTCTTATACATTTCTGAGCTCATATGTGTGATTACCTAGTGAAATAAGTTTTGAAGTGGTTAAGAGAACTTTAGTTAAGTTTATTTTTGAAGTTTGACATGTTTCGGAACCTTGTTGAAATGTACGACATGCTAACACTTGTAAAATATTTGCAAGTTTGATTATATTATTGTAGGTCCATATTGTACAAGTTTGATTATGTTATTGAACTTCAATGTTAATAAGTTTGATATTGTTAAGCTTTCGAAGTTATTGTATGCCTGGTGTTATTATTAAGTTGAAATTACTTTAAGTTCGAATTGATGTCATTGTTAAAGTACAACTAGTTCGAATTTATATTGGCGAGCACATCAGCATAAAGCAAAATTAGTGGGGTGTAGAAGCAAAATGGCACAAGTATTGAATGAAAAGCAAGACATCATTAAGAAGGATATGTGGGCCGAAGCCATTACACTTAGACAAAAATATAAAAAGTACAATTGGAGTCCTGAACTCTAAGGGGATGGAGGTTGAGGAGCCACGAAATGTATTATGGCGTTGGGAGCCACTTCTTTAGCAGCAACTTCTTTAGCTACATCATCTTCGAGCTCAAGGTCTTCCTCAGCCAGAGTTTAAAGCTCCTCATTTCCAAAAAAAGACCGACCTCAGCTGAGTGGTGTTGATGCCCCGAATATTGACCTCCAGCCACTCCATCATATCAGTGTATGCATAATTCTGCCAATACTTGGCAAAACTCTGATACACCTCAGTCAAGTGGAAGTTGGCAAGGAATGCCTTCTTTGCATTACTGCTAGCTAGTTCAACATCACTTCTAACACTTTCCACTTCCTCAGTTAGGCCAGCAACTTGGGAGGTTAGCTCTTCCACATGCCCCTTCAAATCAGAGTTTTCTTTGTTGGCCTTATCCAGTGCCACAGATGCCAGCCTCTGATGTACATCAAAAGTCTCTACTCGCTTATTAAGAGAGGCCACCTCACTTTTAGATAGATGAGCCTCTTTCAAAGTCTCAATTTTTGCTAAGGCAGTAGCAAGTTACATTGACTCCTCTTCATATTTTTTTTTTCAATGCTTTTACCTCCGCTTTGGCCTTACTGGTAGCCTTCTCAGCCTGAGAAGCTTTATTAACAAACCCCCAATTCTTATTTTGAAGGTTTTTTAAAGTGGGCTTCAGCCTCTATGGTCATAATAAATGGCCTCCCCACCTGGGTAACCATCGAAGCGACGACGTCGACGACATCATTTTTTCCCACAAATGATTGCCACTTCTCCGTCCAATACTTATGGAACGTCGTTGTGGCAGTCTAGATTTCAGGAAGAAGAAGGGCAAGAGCCTCTAGTTCAAGCTCATCGGTCCTTTTGGCCAAGGTAGGTTTTGCTCGCTGGAGTTCAGAGGCGGTGAAGTCACTTGAACTCTTCAGCTTCTTAGTAGGATCCTGCCTCTGGGGCTCCATGACAGTTGGCCTCTTCTACCTCCTAGAGGCCGTAGCTATCGATGGTGCCATCAATTTCTCCACCGCAGGCACCAGGGAACGAGGGGGCGGAACATCGTCGGAGCTGCCCACCCCAATAGCAGACATTCTAAATTTTTTCTTGGCCTCTTCTACCACCGCATTTTTGCCCTTGTTTGCTAAGGGAGGCCGCCCTTCCTCTTCACTGGTAGCTTCCTTGCTGACCGTTTCAATTTTATCCCTTACTTATTTTCCTTCAACGGATGTGGGCTTCATCTCCTTATGACCAGAGATGGTGGTGGCCGCCAAAATCGTGGCCATGTCTGGAGTGGGGTGCTTCCTCTTCTCAAATTTTTCTGTAAACAAATATACAAGGTCAGATACGAATGGATGAATGGAAGCTAAGGTAAGAGTAACAAGGACGAAGTTATACCTCTTCTGGCGATTAGACTAAATTCTTTAAAAAATCATCTGGAAAGGATCAAGTGATCAAAGTCACGAGATAAAGAGGGTCGGCGGTACATGCCCATTAAGGTATCCCAATCACTCTCGTCTAGTTCGAAGAGCTCAATAGACTCTGTAAGACAAAAATAAAAAAAAAGACTTCGGTACAAGGTTCAACGAATTACAAACAAATGAAATGCAGAGATGACACTCACTAGGTTCGGAGTAAGAGGTTGGGGCATTGACGTGGGGAGTAGTGTTACTCTCACATTCCTACCACTTCCCTCGAACCCAGAACTACGTCTCATTTTATCCTTTGATGGAAGGGGATAGACCCAAAACGAAGAGAGAGTGTGCCCCTACGGGAATAAGGAATACCATCCCTTGGAATCTCCCTTACCCAAATACCTAGGTTGGAAGAGGGTTTGTAATACGTGAAGGGGCATATCCTCGTCCAGGGAGGTCTCTTTCTAGAGTAAATAAGTTCCTACCAGTTGAGCCTAGACATTAGGGATAACCTAGGCGGGGGCCAACTCGTACAACTTAAGGTCAGCCCGAAAAAAAAAAAGAATGCAAAGGCAAGAAATGCCTCGCCTTAGGTGCTACTCGCTGATGGCGACATAGCCCTATCTCAGAGAGCAGGGTCGCTCATCAAGGAATGAGAGATGAGCTCTATATACTAAATATGGAGATTTTGGCTGCCCCCAGGCTATGTCGTCCCCCCTACCCCCACCAGAAACTGAGGCACCTCGTCCAGCCTCAATAGCTCTGACGAGGTCGACCGTGTTCATAATTTTTATCCTCATCTCACTTGCCAACTCACTAAGATCCACGTTCTTCTCAGCAGATGGCGAAGAAGCCATTGATTTACAACTTTGTTTAAATTTTTACAAAGCTAAAAAAGAAAGGAAAAGTTATAATACTTACGATTTTATTAAAAATGACGGAGAAGAAAGAACACTGAAACTTGCAAGAAAAACAAGTAGAAATAATTGATAGAAAATGAACATTTGGAAGAATTTCAAGAAAAACTTGAAGAATTCTTAGAAGAACTTAGAGAGTTCTTGGAGAAAAATATGAAGATTTAAAGGTTTTGTGCAAAAGTAAAGGAATTCCCTAAAAAAATCAATGCCTTTTATAGGCAGACCCACTCAACCCTAATCGTTGGATCTTGATCCAACCATCCATTTGAAATTTTAAATTTGAGCCCTCATCTCATCTGACGCTTCGTCTTCGAAGGCCTAGATTAGGATGTATGTTCCATGCATCCTCATGCGTCTGGAATTCACAAGATGCATGGGAGACATTCATCATTGCGCATTAAATGCGACGATGATTGCGTGTATTGAAAGTTGTACTGCCTCAGCTACTTTTTCTTGGAAATGTGCCCCAACATCAAATCATTGAGACTCCATAATTAAGGACGTCTTGTGTTTTGCCAAATTGTTAAAAATAAAATGCCTTATAGCCATCAACTCTAAGGACCTATGGGCATCTGACCCTCTTCACTTCAACCAGTTCAGCTAGTGCTTCGGAGTTGCACTAAGTAAGGGCACTTTGGAAGATACAACTTCGGAGTTGCTCGTCTGCACTAATCTTTCCCAATAGCCATGTCAACGTGTCGAGTCGAAAAAAAAAGCTCGGGCTCGCTCGACCTTTTTAGGTTGAGCTTTTTTTGTCTGAGCCGAGCAAAGCCCGGCTAAAAAAACGAGGCTCAGCCCGATCTTTCAGCCCTAGCCTTAGCAGGCCGAGCTGAGCTCGGGTCGAAACTACTCTTTTTTAATGTCAATCTACATTTTTTACTTAAAAAATCTGAAATTTGTATGGTTTATATGTGCTATTAATTAAATAAAAAAGTCGGTACTCGGCTCGAACTGTTTTAGGCCAAAGCAGAGCCGAGGAAAACCCAACTAAAATAATGAGGTTCGGCGTAAGCCTCAGCTCAGTATAATCGAGCTTGAACTGGGCCCGAATCTAGCTTTTTCCTAATTGAGCCCAAGCTGGACGAGCTTTTTTGCCATCCATACTTCCCAGGATAGTCACTAGAGTAAAAGACTACCAAGCAAACCACTTCAGACATCACTTACAAAGGGTCTACACAAATCAGATATGTACCTAAACTATAAAGGTATGGTAAAAACTATCCCCATACAAAAACTTGTTTATCTCAAGTTATTTCACTTTCAAAGTCCATGATTCACATAAATAATCATGTCTAGACTTAGAGGACTATTGTTACGCTTCGCCTCGGAGGCTCAGGGTAAATGTGCTATGTTGTAAACCACGTGGGCAGAAAGTCAAAGAAAGATCCACAAGGTCAAAATATGAAGAAATCAAACAAGGCCGAAGTCCTCTCATCAAAAGGCCGAGGTCCATGTTGAGCCACTACCTTAAGGACGAAACACTACAACTCAGGCTGAGGCTCTCAGAGTCATCTGAAGTTCATGGAGCAGATGTTATCTCTTGCGACATATTCGAAGATTTTTTAAAAGTGATTGATGTAACACTTGTAATTAAGTTTGTCAGTATGTCAACATATTGTATAGAATGACTGACCCCTTATCAATATATTAATTGTATGAATAAATGTGAAGCCCCAATTCAGAAGATGAGGCCACGTGGTTCTAATTCAAACGATCACTCCTTGGAAATGGAAAACTCGCCCACTGAATTTTATCAACTTGCAAATTATGTCTCAATTAGTTAAAAGAATGAAATTAACTAATATTGTGACAATCACCACCATGTCGTGCAAAACGAGTTTCTGGTACACCTCAAACTCTTCATAAGTCCATATAGACGCCACTCGTAGTTCAAGTTGTGCTTCAAACCTATATACAACCTAGCGGTATATTTCATGAGTTAAGCCATTTTACCCGAAAATGTTGTCCACTTAGTTGACAGATACAGTGTTGGTATGGAACTAGTTATTACCAAATAATCACACGTAGACAAATAAAACCGTTCATTTATCACTTTTAACATCATTCGAAGATAGTGCAAGGCTTGTCATCAGTCAATCCCCAAGGCAGACAAGCGGTTGAAGAGCAACGCCGCCAACACTGATGTAGTAATCTCCAATTTTCCACAGAAAATGACATTGCAAAGCATTGCAGCTTACAATTCATTTAAAATGTCAAATTTTACCAATGAATCTGGCTTTTACCTCGCAGTTTTGGAATTCAGTGAGATGACTTTGGCCAAGTAGAAAATACTCCTGCGGGACGAATATCGTTATCCTATCCTACGACGAGATAATTAAATCATGTATGTCGGTGTTCATTATGTACCTGTTCTGATCGGAGGGTTGTCTTATGTTATATCATAGCTTTAGTAGTCCAAGTAAAATAAAAGCATACCGAGAAATATGACTCCAACGAAGGCACCAACATAGTTTTAAACAAGTTTGCCCGTGGCCTTTAAACATTATGAAATTCTCAATATCTCCACAAACCAGAAATTGAGCAAAGTGAAACAATCAAATAAACCCAAAAAAACGTCTCTTTTTCCCACAGGATTATTGTGCATGGAATTGCGAAGTACTCAGCTTCCATCTCTTAGTAAGAAAAAATAAATAAATAAAAAAAACAAAACTGAACAAAGCTTTCCAACACTCGTTTAAAACAAAACAAAACAAAACTAAGGGCTAAAATCAAAAACAGCATTTTGACATCTTACCTCACAAAATCAGAAAAAGGAAAACTTTATTCCATTAGTTGCAGCAAACAAATTGTATTCTTCAACAGAATCTCTCTCACTGCAGGCATCGTGAGCATCGGGTTGGTTCGCAGATAAATTTGGAGAAATGTGCCCTGCAATAACTTCTTTCAAAGAGTCACCATCCAATTTATATCCTGCTGAAAGAGCTATAGGGCCACCAAAGTGGAAAAGAGAGAAGTTTGTATTTCCCATTTCTGATGTTTCAGAATTCAGGTACTGCTTAATAGTTGGAGCTACCTTCTGTATATAAGACCCACGTTCACCTTCTTTTAGCACATCTAGATTCGGAACCTTGGCGCACACTGTTCCAATGCCATTAACATGAGCAGCTGGCTGGAAAAAAGGCAACTGAGCAGAATTGAGTAAAGGTGGAGCCAGATGCTGTAAGGCTCCGTACTGCATAAGCCGTGCATTTCCATCCAGACCATATCCAAAAGGGCTAGCAAATAAATAGTGGCTGTGGTGGGGGAAGGACATCATTCCATTTATAGCTGGCCAAGAAACTGGACTCTGATGGCAATAAGGCATTGTTGGTGCCTGGAAAATTGGACAGTGTATGCTCTGATTGTTGAATTGTGGAAGCAAAGATGGAGGCTGGGCACCCGCAGTGACATCTGATCTCCCATTATCACAATATGAAGTGGCTTTCCTAGGCAAATTCCCCAAAGAATTGGTTCTGTCACGTTCAAGTGGCTGGCTAATGGTGTCATCTCCATCACATTCAAGTGTCTGGCTAATGGTGTCATCCCCCCTCCCCATGCTTTGCCTTGGCTCCATCACAACTCTATGACACTTGGTGTAGACATTTTCAAGACAAAGCGAACTTTCTCTCCCCTCTGAACTTTGGCTGGCCTCGTCTGAATCTGATGTGGTTGTTGAGTCCAAGATTTGATTGTTTGAAGAGGATGTGTTGCAGTCTTCCTCACTGAGGCAGGAGGAGCAGTTGTCGGAGTTAGAAGAGCTACCTATTGATGAACCTAACGTTCCATGTAACGATATTGTCGAAGAACATAACTTGCCATCCTCTTCTGCTAAATCCTTTGAGTATTGCTGGAACTTTGCCACTGACTGAAATCCATTTTGTCCTTTTCTGCCATTTTCAGTCCTAGACTTCATTGAATCTTGCAAACCATTATCCTCGTGGTTGGGTGGTACTGAAACACTAGTCATTTCGTCAGACACAGTGGCAACAGGTAATTCAGGGAGGAAGTCGGATTCAGTACCTTCGACTTTGAAAGTAGATATTGAGGCAACATCAGAATCTGAATTGCTTCGGATGTATTTCTTCCGTGAATCCAATGGTTCCCAAACTTGCTTAATGTTAGGTGAAGTGTTACCAGCAATAATTTTGCTTTTAGGTCGTCCGCTCATCTCACGTGAACACT
This sequence comes from Fraxinus xanthoxyloides, assembly GCA_903798325.1. Classification (NCBI taxonomy): domain Eukaryota; kingdom Viridiplantae; phylum Streptophyta; class Magnoliopsida; order Lamiales; family Oleaceae; genus Fraxinus; species Fraxinus xanthoxyloides. Next base: position 15,775 of record CAIGRL010220429.1, read on the forward strand.
CAACTTGGTTGTACTTGTGTCCACGATAATATGGTTTTGACATTCCAGAGACCTCCAACTTATTCACATATTTAGGGTCCCTGACTCTTGTAATATGTGATTCGGGCCTTGCTCTGTAATCATCACGATGGTTACAGCTGCGAGCATGTGAATCAAATTTGTCACCTATCCTATTCTTAGTACCCTGAAACTGTTCACTAAATTTTGGGCCAACATTTCTATTGTTCTTTGAAGCATTATTTCTAACATCAAAGCCATCGTCATGATATCTTGATTCATATTTGCTAACAGTACCCCCAAACTCTGTCACAAGGGTACTTTTTCTCCCACCTGACCATTTTAAGTTCAAATCCTGTTGGGGGTCATTTTTAAACTTAGGCTTCCTGCAAGAATATTTGATGTGACTGTGCGGGAAAGAGCAGTACCAATCTCTCATATTGTGGAATTCCCCATCAGGAGTGTCTTCTGCCTGGTTTTCCGTATTTGAATATATTATATCCTTCAAAAACTGGTCATCTTGAATATCTGGAGACAAAGGGCTGGATGAAATAGCTTCATCGGTTTCACTGACAAAATCTTTGCTACTGACTACGTTTGAATTTTCATCAACAGTGAGCGTTGGTTCCTCCTTTGAAACAGCAGGAACCATAGGATCTTGATTTGATTCAGCACATTTCTTCTCCTTGCTTTCCTTCTCTCTTAATCTTTCCTTTCTTCGGAGCTTTTTCTCCCTCTCTTTTGTTCTTCGGTGCACCTTTCGTTCTTCTTCTTCACGCTTTTCCTTTTCTTCTTCTTCAAGAAGTTTAATCTGTAAAATCAAAGTTGAATGAGAAATAGAGATGATACCATGAAATTCGAGATGATATTCCATGTCTGGAAAAAGCTTGCGGAGAGCTTTACATTATTACAGGTTCAGTACCTGCTTTTCTAAGGTAATGATTTCCTTGCATGCAACATGAACACGTTCTTCCAGCAAATTCAAAGCAAGGCACACAAAAATGCTGTGGGCATTCTGCCGCGCAGTTCCTTCTCTAAAGGCCTTTTCAACCTGCAGAACATATCCAGCACCTAAGAAAACTTCCAAATGCCAACAAATACACTTGCAGATTAAAAGTTAAGACCTTGGTACATTAAGAACATATAGTAAGCAAAAAAATAAACTTAAGTCGTTCGATTTATTCTTTCCTCAATAATGATCAAATTTCCAGGTACAACTACAAAAGGTGAATTAGTTATGCTTGTTCAACGTCTAATACAGTTGCAAATTCCACTCTATAAGGAGTTTATACCATTAGAAGTTTTGATGTGAGAATTCCCAGGTACAACTACAAAAGGTGAATTAGTTATGCCTGTTCAATGTCTAATACAGTTGCAAATTCCACTCTATAGGGAGTTTATAGCATTAGAAGTTTTGATGTGAGAATTTCTAATGATAACGAAAATATATCCATCCTTTTCAAAACTTGATTGAACAAGGTTGACATACCTCAGAAGCTACGGCCATCTATATATATTACGACATCATAAAACATCAAAATCAATTAACCCACGAATATGAAGGAACTATTATTCAAGCTACGCTTAGAACTACANCTACAAAAGGTGAATTAGTTATGCCTGTTCAATGTCTAATACAGTTGCAAATTCCACTCTATAGGGAGTTTATAGCATTAGAAGTTTTGATGTGAGAATTTCTAATGATAACGAAAATATATCCATCCTTTTCAAAACTTGATTGAACAAGGTTGACATACCTCAGAAGCTACGGCCATCTATATATATTACGACATCATAAAACATCAAAATCAATTAACCCACGAATATGAAGGAACTATTATTCAAGCTACGCTTAGAACTACAAATATAGCAGACATGGGATACCTAGGACTCTCTCCATCACTAACGACAAGAAACTATAACCAACTACAAAAGACAGTATATTAATTCTGTTGTTACTTCCTGTGAATTCGAAAAGATAATTCATAGAAAAGGATAGAAACGATGAACATGCCTGTTCCTTGAATATTACAGTAGCAGCATCTAGAAGGAAATCTCTAGCAAGTTCAGGACTCTTTGCATGTTTCTGAGGACGGGAGCACTCACCATCGAAGTCATTTCCATCTTTGTCCATGGAATCATCATCCTGAAACCATAATGGAATTAAAATCATAACAACGAATATCATGAGAAAAAATAGCGGAATGAGGGAGAAGGATATAGGAAGGAATTCCCACATCTAGACAATATAATTAAAACCACAAGTTGATACCTCTTCTTCTTCGGCCTCCTCCGCATGCTCAAAGAACTTTTTGATGCTTTCCCCACTCGTAATTGTTACAAAACCATCACCAACAAAAAGCCTGCAATGAACGCATTGTTGACCTCTCAAAGCATGAGCTTTCACACAAAGTTCAGAGCAGCGTCCATCCATTTTCCAGGCCCGTAGAGTTATATAACACACATGCAAGCCACTAAGATTTAGACCACTCGCTTGAACTCTTCTGCTCAGTCCAACATTTTCAAACTCCAAGATATCAGATTTTCCTTCTCCACTTCCAATTGCCCATTCAAAGTGATGATATGTTCCAAATGCATCTAAAAATGTTTGATGCCAATCGGCTTGAACCGTGTCATAAGAAACCTGACAATCGAGAAAAAAAGATGCATCGTACTTCGAGGAATTTAAATTATAAAAAGATATAATCTGAATGTCTAACAATTCATGAAAAAAGGAAAGAAATTGCAATTGCAATATAGTTCAGAAATGACACCTCATATTGGAAGGCTGTGTCTGCTACACAAAACCAACTTGTGCAACGAGGTTCCCTTCGCATGCGTTTTAGTTCCTTCAGCTCCTTGAACTCTTTTATAACGTTTCTCCGGCAATCTCTACAAAAGCTCTTGCTATCAAACCTGCAACGAGAAATGAATATTTCAAACTAGGACTGAACAACGAAACTGTCAAACCAAACCAAAACCACTTTTCCAAAACCATTGGTTTGGATTCACGTAGATCCGTCAATTTTTTGTTTTTGAACCAAACCGCTCTAAAGTGGTTTGGTTTAGGTTTTAATTTTTGCAAACCATTTCAAACTGTTAAACCGCTTACAAAGATAAATCTGAAAATAAAGTAATTTAAATTCTATCCAACCCAATTAAAACTGACCAATCCCAATTAAATCTAAAGATGCTACTCAACCTAGGAGCTTAAGTTCTTGACAAGCTCCGTTGGGATGCAGACCCATTCCCTCAATTTTTAAACTTAGGCTCATGCAGGAAGGAAGCTCAAGCTGAGAATAATGATTTGATGTATTAATTAAATGATCGTTGTGAAAATTTGACCATTGAGCATTTCGACATATTATTTTGGTGCAAATTGAATGAAAACAAGTACAAATTGTCCCCAAATTGTCAAAGTTGTGTTATCTATTCAAATATCTACAGATGCTTTTGAGTGATAAATTCTCGATTCATTTAGGAGTTCCTTGAGAACAAAGATGGTTGAGGCGGTTTGCACTAAAAATTGGTTGTATAGTAATAAGGAACTTATAGTGATTCATTAATATTTGAATGAGGTGGAAGCATTAGATGATTCAGAGAAATTTATACAAGATATTATCATTTCTCATCTTTCTATTATTTTTTTATTAGTTATTCTATACCATTTAGTTATAATTAATGAATACAATTATTATATTCTTATCTTTATGAAAATAATAAATTATTGTTACAATTGGAGATGTTGAGTCAATTAGTATCGGCTAACGGGTTAGAACGAAATATTTTCTAACGTTTTATTGCATTGCAAGTATTAAAAGTACAAAACTTTCGTTTATAATATTCGTAATGATACTAATATTTATTTTATAACATGATATTTTAGACTAATATTTATGATTTGACTTGGTCCGTGCATATTATTTTTTTATTTGCTAACCGTGGTTTTAAACTGATCAAAACCGAAAAAAGTGATTTGGTTAGGAAAAATTTCAAACCAATTTAAGTAATTTGGTTTGAAAATGTCATAAACCGTCCAATCAAACCGTGCAAACCCCTACTTCAGACTAGGATACAATCAACTACAAGTGCATTTCAACTTATAAAGTCCATAAAACTAAATTTCTGCTTGGAAAGTCACTTCCATATTTGTTTTTATTGGTTTTTTTTAACATACTGCATGCTCCACTTAGCAAAACAAGAATAAGAATTATAGTCATAATTACATAACATGGCCACATTTTCCCATCGAACCATCACCTTGTTATTTATCCAACTTTCCCTCTAATAGTAA
>CAIGRL010220481.1:0-12199 GCA_903798325.1 Fraxinus xanthoxyloides
ATTATAAAGAAACATTAAAAAAAATGATATTTTGAATAGTGAGTTTTTTAAAAATGTGTGATTAAAAATTAAGATTTTTTTTTTAATTTACGTGCAGAATATTTTAATAAAAATAAGCATGAGAAATGAAGAGCTTTAGGGCCTGTTTGGTACGACTTAAAATTCAATTAAAATTGAAAATATAGCCGTTATTGGGTCTCACCCATCTAATAAAAGTCAATAATAATGACTAATTTTTCAATCTTAATCCCATTTCAATCTCATCAAACATCGTTTTAATTTAAAGAAAGTCAAACATAAGATAAAGGGTGTCGAGATAAAAATAAATAAATAAATAAATCTCCATATCATTCTTCATTACCACAACAATAATTTACATATTCCATTTTATTTGATACCGGAGAATCATATGCGATGCTATGTTCTCAGAGGATGATAATTCCAATTATGTTGGTAAGCAAGAGCATCTCATTCGTGTACGTATTAAGATGTGACAATTACACTTCTCTCCTCACGTGCTTTTTTTTTTCTAATCTTTTATTTTCAAGCTATATAAAAATAGATTTATACATTCACGCTTGAGGTAATAGCTTACCAAGACAATGATCGATGACGATTAGTTACATTGGAATGAAAGGCAATATAGACAAAGTCTGACGGAGCAATACCACGTGGAGATAAAGGTAGGAAAATAAATGGACAAAATTTTAATCGAGTTATAAATTGTAAGTCTGCCATGTGTCTATTTTTTTTCGTATTTATACACGAAAAAAATAAAAATATGCAAATCATTTTTTTCTACTTTCACTATTCAATTGCTCCGATGATTGAAAAATTATTGTTTAGATTGAGGCCAAGCGATCAAATTCTAAAAGATGCTCGAATCTAGGCAAAGTTTTCTTTTAGTATGGTGCTTGTACTATTACGTTGATGCCAAGTGGTCAACTTCTAGAAGTGTGTACATGATTTGTTTTACATCAGACCAGATGTTCCTTAAGTTTAGCACTACAGAGTTGGGCTTTTTAGGCTAGTCTGCTTGAGTATGCGACATCGTGCATTAGGCCCATTACAATACGATCAAGTCTTTCTATCTTGATTCAACGTTGTGGAGGGCTTTGTGATTTGATTCATATACTGCAAGGCAGGGACGGAGCCAGGGGCAAAAAATAATAAATAATAATTCTACTCAATTATTCTTGATACATAGACCTTCAAAATTTAATGGGCTTGGGTGCCGTCCCGGTTGCAAGGTAACATTCATTGAATGCTATTTGTGTTAAATCTTGAAAAGGTTCTGGTTTGAGATCGTCTGCTTGATTAGGGCCCAAAAATATGCAAAAGCCTAAACTCAGTACAAAACAAGGAATTCAACGGGTTTTAGTTTGGTCCACTCCCACACTAAGCCCAACTTTCACGGGCCAGTAATAGAATTCAATGGGTTTTAGTTTGATCCATAATCGCATTTGCAATATATGCCAATATCTGCACGAAAAGGTTAAACTTCATCCGCGGTCACTGAGTTTTCAACAAAATTTCAATTGGAAAATTATGTAATTATAAATTAACATATTATGCAACGATTACGTATAAAATTATAAGGACGACAAAATATCTCGGTCCTGCTCTGCCTTGGCCCATCTCGATGGGGGAATTGAAGCAAAGATGCAAAAGGAGACATGGTCACTACTACACATTGTATTTACAAAATAATGTAAATAATTCATAAGAATAAATAAGTAAAAGTCGAGCGATAAAGGATTTTAAATCTATGTCCCATCCTTGTCGAGGTAGGAGGCGAGGAGGGTCCGTCGCGTTGTCATCTCTATAAGATCAATTACAGTATCATTGTCCATTAAACAATTTTTATCAATTTTGAAGATGGCGATATAGTGAAATTTGAAGCAAAAATTAATATTCAACTACTTAATTTGAAATTAAATTGAACATAATAAAACTTGCCCATCTGAAATGATTGTATCCCTCACTTCAACTAAGGTTTCATACTAGTTGGTATTAATTTTGAATACATTAATTTTGATAGGTTTCATACTAGCTGGTCTCATTCCTCTTACATCAACTCCTTTATATTTTGATAAAATAAATAAATTTCCCACTTGTTGTAATTGTTTTTCATTAATAAAGTGAATTAGAGTGGGTTGGCTAACTTTATAAAAAGTATCCATCCATTGAAGCATGTCAAATGGTTATAATTGTTGACTCCACTCACTTCAAAGCTTGCCAAGGAAGTTGATATCATATGCCACCTTTAAACTCATGCAAATCTCCCCCAGCCTTAGAATAAATAAAGTGAAGAACAAATATGAAGTGCGCACACACAAAAGATTGATTAGGATACCTTTAAAATCCTATTCCAGGTAATCATTTTGGGACTTTTTTTTCTTTGTATAATTATTAGTTAAGAGGTACCATGGGCAACTAGTTTCTATTTCTTGAACTTTTCGTGTCGTACATGCGTTGAGAAACTGAAGTTTTATATTTTGATTTTTTAAAAATTTACGTTTTCGAGTAACATTTGGATCCTAAAGTTTGATTACATATTTGTAAAACGGTGATGTAGACACTGGCCTCGACAAAGATAAATAAGGATATTGGTGTTGATTCAGCCTTGACGTGTAAATTAAAATATAACTTGACAGATTTTCTAATTAGCTTGTAATATAGAAGATTATGGAATGCATTCATTATGAGACGTTATATACGATTGCTGTCAATATACAAATTCTTTGAATATCTATCAGCCATTGTATTTGTCCATATGTCATTCAAATTATTGTCTTATAGGTCAGAAGTAATACTTAAAATTCTCGTAAAATACACTCATTTTCTTTATCATCGATACTTCGTTTCGAAATTTTTCAAAGTGATAATACATTTTAACAAGGGCCTGTTTGGTACGGCTTAAAATCCAATTAAAATTGAAAATATGGCCGTTATTAGGTCTCACCCGTCTAATAAAAGTCAACCGTAACGGCTAGTTTTTCAATTTTAATCCAATTTTAATCTCTTTCAAACACCCTCCAAATCTAAATTGATTAGTTAGTAATTTTGCTATTCGTACATAGGGGTTTACACTCCCGTTTACTCGATTCCACCAGCCCTCCTCACAATAGGGGGGTCAAGATTCCTTCATGTGAGGGGAGTGTAAACGGAACCTCCGTGTATGAACAGATTAATCATTCTTGAAACGCAAGCCTACATATATCAATTATTGTTGGTATTTTTCATACANAAAATATGACCGTTATTAGGTCTCACCCGTCTAATAAAAGTCAACCGTAACGGCTAGTTTTTCAATTTTAATCCAATTTTAATCTCTTTCAAACACCCTCCAAATCTAAATTGATTAGTTAGTAATTTTGCTATTCGTACATAGGGGTTTACACTCCCGTTTACTCGATTCCACCAGCCCTCCTCACAATAGGGGGGTCAAGATTCCTTCATGTGAGGGGAGTGTAAACGGAACCTCCGTGTATGAACAGATTAATCATTCTTGAAACGCAAGCCTACATATATCAATTATTGTTGGTATTTTTCATACAAGAAAAAAAAATAAAAATTTAAAAACTCGAGGCAAAATCAAATGTTAGGTAAAGAATAATTAAGAAAATGTTGGGTGTTGGATGCAAAAATTCAAAGGGTCAGTAAATGATGGTGAAATATGTTACTGACTTGTGGGGGTCCGGGTTTAGTTTTGGTGGGTTCACACTTTCACGTTATGAGGTTAGATTAGTTGACCCGAAAACCTCATGCGGGTCAAATTGGCATGGAATTTATCGCCTTCACTTGGAAAGATTACTGATTAGCCGCTATCATCCGTGACTTACGCCTACCTCGCCGGTTAGTATTCCCGGTCATCGAATCTCAATTCTTTGACCTTTTTTGTCTGCTTCAACTACGCCCACGCGCACTGCCGTAACGCGTCTAATATAGAATTTTATTTCTTTCCTTTTAGTCATAAATTAGAAACGATGTTATAGGTCGACCAATTTTATCACTAAAATTACTTTTATTCTTACATTTTATTATTTATTTTTGTTTAATTCATAATTTAAATATATTATAAATAACTCATGAACATGCTTTTTGTGCAAAAAAGGTTGGCAAAAATCAACGGTTCTTTGAAATTGTAAAAGTTTTCAAATAAAATAATAATATCTAACACCCCATCATCAGTTAGGTGATTGTGTGCATTCGGATTCATTGTTCAATGGAGTTCGCAAATGAAAACTATAGCCGGGGGCATCCGAAAAATGTGTATGCATAGAAATATCAATATCTTCTTTGAACGAGGATAAATAATTTTATATAATTGGACATGAATGATGCAAGAGGATGTTGTGACACTTAGATATGCATAGCCCTCTTCTATTAAAAGAGAGAATCCTTCATTTACTATTCATTCGGGACGTATTTCATCTTCTCATTTTATCTTCACTAATTAATGTTTTTTCCCATTTTATCCCCATCATTTACTGTTCATTTGTGAAGCAGTTTTCATCCTCATCTTATCAAAACAAAAGGGTAATATAGACTTTTTCCTTACCCACAATTATTGACTGGGTTGACTGGGAAAAAGACAAGCAAAAAAAATAAAAATAAAAAGAAATATAAAAAATAAAAAGTTATTCCCCGTGCGTGCACGTGGAGATTGGTTCTCCCTGTGTGCGCACGGCACGGGGAGAATAGAAATTTCTGTCGTTGACAAGTACAACGTCATGAGAAATATTGAATCAAAAGGAAAATTGCATTTTTATAAAGAAAATAACGTAACTTCACGCGTGCGATTCTCGTGCATTACTCATAACCTGTCACTTTGAAGTTGAAANGGTAATATAGACTTTTTCCTTACCCACAATTATTGACTGGGTTGACTGGGAAAAAGACAAGCAAAAAAAATAAAAATAAAAAGAAATATAAAAAATAAAAAGTTATTCCCCGTGCGTGCACGTGGAGATTGGTTCTCCCTGTGTGCGCACGGCACGGGGAGAATAGAAATTTCTGTCGTTGACAAGTACAACGTCATGAGAAATATTGAATCAAAAGGAAAATTGCATTTTTATAAAGAAAATAACGTAACTTCACGCGTGCGATTCTCGTGCATTACTCATAACCTGTCACTTTGAAGTTGAAATAATGCCTGATAATCTTACTTATTTCATAATGTGAGGCACACACGACCATTTAAGATTAGATTTTGGACAAAAAAACGTTGTAACCACAAATGCCGAATAGTGAAATATTTGGAACAACTAGAAAATAAAACTTGGAAACAAAAATGCAAAAGAAGTAAAACTTGAAAATCTCTACAAGTTTTCTTTATTGATAATCTTGTATAGATAATTCAACATACAGGCTAGTAAACGAAACTTCTGTTGAAAGCTCTTAAGACTGGGAACAAGATGCTGCTAATGCATTGTCCCATTGATTCTTTAGGTGGGAATTGACAATTATGTATAAGTAAGATGCGAAACTCTTCCCACGGTTTGAAACAACTAGAAATGCAAAAGAAGTAAAAAGTCTTCCATATGTAATTGCCGATGTATTCTTCGATTGACAACTCTTCATTAATTTTTTAACATGGCTGATTGCCTTATACACATTCTTCAGATCAAAATCTATCAACCTCAAAAAATAAGGCTCAAACAGGCCACAAATGGCAAATAATCAAATATATGGAATTGCTACAAAATAAAAGTTGGAGAGTAAATTGCGAAAGAAGTAAAACTTGAAGATGTCTGCTATAGTTTTCCTCTATCGATAAGACTTATAGCCTTTCAAAAGACATTTCACCATATAGGCTAGAAAAGAGCTTTCTGTTGAGAGCTTTTAAGACTAGGAAACTCTTCAAAGTGATTTTTCGATTGCTGATGCATTTTTCGATTGATTTTTCAAGTGGAGAATGCCAATTCTTTATCGATGTGACCCCCTTACAAAACTCTTCAAAGTGATTATCATAGCACAATTATAGGAAAACTGCATTATTATCAAGAAAAAATAGCTAAACTTTAGGCACATTCACGTGCATTACCCGTGCACACACAAAAATTAGCTCATTTAAGTCAGTGATTTTTAGTGGAATGTGTGATTAAAAAGTAAAAAAACAGTTTTAGGTTTATGTACAAAATATTTTATTTTGTCAACGTGCGATTGAAAATGAGTATATTAAAAAAAGAATTTTCTGATAATGATTGTTAAATATGAGCTTAATACACGATCATTCTGACAGTCTAATGAAAATCCGCACAGTTTTTCTCCTTGTTCCAAACTCGAAACTCTAGATCTCTTTAACTAACTTTTAAACAAATTGCACATTACTCCTTGAAGTTTTACACTCTATTAGTTTAAATTATTTTGTTCACAGAATTTGCCAATTACAAAATCAATTAAAACCTAACATACGTTTTACTTTTTATTTGTCTTTTCATTATTTATCTCACTAAAAGTTATAACAAACAATTTTCTATTTCTTAACAAAATCTTTCAAATCTCTATTATACAACCAACATGCCTCGACCCAATATAAAGAGAGCCATTTGACCGCTTTGGGTGTGGCCGAGTGATGGAGCAGGTGAACGCGGAGATCGAAAGTCACGAGTTCGAATTCCCTTCAACACTTCCTCAGTAGAATCCATCGTACCGGGCTTGCCTAGTGCGGCTTATCTATCCAGTGTGGTTTGCAGTCTACTTCACATGGAGCTATATTTACTCAGTGTGCACTCACGGGTTCCTTCGTTAAAAAAAAAAAAAGGGCCATTTGATTTAAGATATTATGCGTGCAGTGCATAAATATGTCATTGTTTTGAAATGAATCTGGTTGATGCCAATATATAATGTGCATAATTCAACTTATTATCTATTGGCTTCAACGATATTGTTCTTAATCTATTTCATCAATGACCGGTGAAGTTTAGACTCTAACTTTACGTTTCATATAATTCAAAAGAAATAAGAAATTTCATTCATGTATTCAATTCATTTTTTTCTCTGTTAAATTGGACATTTATTCGTTTTTTATTTATTTCTCAATAAAAGTTATAAATGATGATTTTTCGATTTTTTATGTCTTTCAAATTTTACTCGATATGCAATCTTGTTCTCAACTACATTATAAAAAGAACTGATCAAATTAAGTATCGAGCCTGCCTGTAGAATAGAAATGTACAATTTTTCGAAATAAATTTTGTCCATTAACAAAAAAAAAAAAAAAAAATTGGCCAGAAAAAAAAAAAAAAAAATTGCTTTTAGAGGCTGCATAGTAATATTATTACGAACTCTATTATTACATTACCAATTTACCAAGAAAAAAAATGCAAAATTTTGTAGGTGCTCTTCACGCGCAGTAGCAATACGTGAAAGTACACACTCAAGAAAATTGATGACCCAACCACATCAAATCCCCACCTCTCAGTGTTAATAAATTTTATATTGAGAGACAGAGATAGAGACAAATTTGGGCATTGACAACAGGGTCAGACTTGTGATCTGTGAAATCAACTGGGTTAACTAATGCAGAAAAACTACCCCAAAATTAAAAAAAAAGTCAGCTCTTTGTGTCATCATTTCAAATCAGCCCACCAGTTTTTTTGTCCAAAATAAACTTGGATTTTCCAGATACCACCACAATAGTAAAATATTAAACAGTACTAGTGAAACTCTCCTTTCCCTTGTCTTGCTGTGCGGAGTTAGATGGTCTATTAGTATCACTGATTCGTTGATTTCAAGTCTCTTCAAGAGAGTAAGTACTTTTTTTCTATATCTTGATCAACACTGTTTTTCTTCTTGCTTTTGTAATCAGTGAAGACCCGTTTGTAGTAAAAGAACATACTTTTTAGTGTTGAGGAATCTGTCTACTGTAGTGAACTATAGCTTGCTTCATTTGCAAGTGATAAGGCGTTGAAAAATCAGTCTTTGGTTTGTGCGTTTTGAATAAAGAAAGGTTCTTTTTTCAATTTAGTTTTGTAATTGTGAATTTGGGGATCTGAAACCGTAAGAGACGGCCTTGAATTACAAGTTATTGGTTGGGGATTTTATTTTATTTACTTTTATGATTTTTGAGGTGTTTTGGGATGTGAGTTTGCAGGTTCTTCATATGGGCTGTGCTGATTTCTTGTTTATCTCAATCTGATATAGGTTCTTAAGTTCAAGGATTTTGGATTTGGGGGATTTGATTTAGTGGGTAGTGTAAATCTTATAGGCTTTTCTCTGCCTCTAATTGCTTCAATTACATGTTAATTGTGCCTTTCTTTTGTATTTCTGAAATGTGCGACGAAATTTCTCATATGGGTTTTTTCATCTATTCTTATTGAATTAGCCAGAACATTTCTCTCTCGCAAAGATTGAAATTTCAGTTTGTGTCCGTTGATTCAATCCATGTGGGAGACTGTGGATTTCAATTGTTCCAAGTGGCACTGATTCTTGCTTCACTAAAAGTGGTATGGTTTGGATCTTCTAATTTCTGGGGCAGATTTTGTGGGATGTGAGGGAGAAAAGTTTCTTGGTTGTGGAATTCTTCTTGATTTATATCGCCAAGCCCCTTGGTTTTTTGATAAAGGTCTACGGACATTTTCCCCAATGACTTTCCTGAATTGGATATTCTTTGCTTGTTTTGTCGGTTTATCATTGGCTCTGGAAACGCCGATCCAAAACTGTAATCCAAATGATTTTTCGGCATTGAGGGAATTTGCAGCCCAACTGCTAAATGATTCCATCAAATCAACTTGGTCAAATGAAACCAATTGCTGTCGATGGAATGGTGTTGTTTGCGAAGATGGTGGCAATAAGTCAGTCACAAGTAGAGTAACCGGATTGAATTTGTCTGGAGAAGGCCTGAGGGGGAAAATCTCAGAGTTTTTGGGAAAATTGGATGGATTGAAAGTGCTTGATCTTTCGCATAACTTTCTGGAAGGTAGATTGCCTGTGAATATCTCTAATTTGAAGCAGCTGGAAGTTCTTGATTTAAGCCACAACATGTTGTCTGGACCAGTACTGGGAGCTCTTGTGGGGTTGAAAAGGATTCAATCGGTCAACCTCTCGAGCAATTCTTTCACTGGAAACTTTACTGATCTTGGGGTGTTTCCAAGTCTTGTTGCGTTCAACATAAGTAAGAACTTGTTTACTGGTGAATTTGGCTCCAAAATCTGCAGTTTCTCCCGCAACATTCTGGTTCTGGATTTATCATCAAATCATTTTTATGGTGTACTTGAAGGCTTGGAGACTTGCAGCAGTACATCTATCCAGCAGTTCCATGTGGATTTCAATTCTCTTTCGGGCCGACTTCCGGACTCCTTGTACTTGTTATCCTCCCTGGAGCAGCTTTCAATCTCATCCAATAATTTCTCTGGCCTGCTAAGCGATAAACTCAGTAAGCTTTCCAACCTCAAAGCCTTCTTTCTATGCGGGAACAGATTTTCTGGTTCTTTTCCTAATGTTTTTGGGAATCTAACTCAACTAGAGCAGTTAGTTGCTCATTCGAATTCATTCTCTGGACCACTGCCTTCAACTCTAGCACTTTGCACTAAATTACGAGTGCTTGATTTGCGGAACAACACTCTTTCTGGTGCAATTGATCTTGATTTCACTGGATTGCCTAATCTCTATAATCTTGATCTTGCAAGTAATCATTTTTCTAGTCCCTTGCCCGAATCATTATCTAGTTGCCAGGAATTAAAGATTTTGAGTCTTGCCAAGAACAATTTAACTGGCCAGATCCCCGAAAGCTATGCAAATCTCACATCTCTTATATTTCTCTCATTGTCGAACAACAGCCTTGTAAACTTATCTGGAGGGTTGTCTGTTTTGAAGCATTGCAGAAATCTTAGCACTGTTATTCTCACCAAGAATTTCCACGGGGAAGAAATTCCCAAAAACATGAGTGGGTTTGAGAGCTTAATGCTTTTTGCACTTGGAAATTGTGGCCTGAATGGTCAAATACCAGATTGGTTGTGGAGTTGCAAAAAATTGCAAGTCCTTGATTTGTCCTGGAATCATTTGGATGGCAATATCCCTTCCCAGATTGGTCGGATGGAGAATTTGTTCTACCTAGATTTTTCAAATAATTCACTAACAGGAGAAATCCCGAAAGGTTTGACTGAGCTTAAGAGCCTTATGTCTGCCAATAGCTGTTCATCCACTCTTAATACTTCCACTGGCATCCCACTTTTCGTAAAGAGAAATCAGAGTTCCAGTGGTTTGCAGTACAATCAAGCTTCAAGTTTCCCTCCATCTATATTACTGAGCAATAATAAACTAAATGGCTCAATTTGGCCTGAAATTGGACATTTGAGACAGCTCCATGTCTTGGACTTGAGCAGGAATAATATAACTGGAACCATCCCCAACTCCATTTCGAATATGACAAACCTGGAGACTTTGGATTTGTCATACAATGATATTCATGGATCAATTCCTTCATCATTTAATCAGCTCACTTTCCTCTCGAAGTTCAGTGTTGCTAATAATCATCTCGAAGGAGCAATTCCAACAGGGGGCCAATTCCTTAGCTTTCCCAGCTCAAGCTTTGAGGGTAATCCTGGACTTTGTGGAAAAATAATTTCTCCTTGCAATGCCAGTAATATAGGGTTCCGAACAACTAGTCCACCTACTGCACGTAAGAAATTTGGTTGGAGCAGCATACTTGGAATAACAATCAGCATTGGCGTTGGAATTGCTTTACTCCTGGCCATTCTTCTGCTTAGGATATCGAGAAGAGACGCTGGAGTACCAATTGATGATTTGGATAATGAAATCAGCAGGCCACCGAGATTATCTGATGCATTTGGACCTTCTAAGCTGGTGCTCTTTAAGAATGCAGACTGCAAGGATCTTACAATCGCGGACTTACTTAAGTCAACAAACAATTTCAACCAATCAAACATTATTGGCTGTGGAGGATTTGGTCTGGTTTATAAGGCGGACCTACCTAATGGTTTGAAAGCTGCTATCAAGAGGCTTTCTGGGGATTGTGGGCAGATGGAACGTGAATTTCAAGCTGAAGTTGAAGCCCTTTCTAGAGCTCAGCACAAGAACCTTGTTTCTCTTCAAGGATACTGTCGATACGGGAATGACAGGTTGTTAATTTATTCCTATATGGAAAATGGAAGCTTGGATTATTGGTTACATGAAAGAGTTGATGGGAGTTCATTCCTCAGGTGGGATACCAGGTTGAAAATAGCTCGGGGGGCAGCCCGTGGATTAGCTTATTTGCATAAGGAGCCAAATATAATCCATCGAGACATCAAAACCAGCAATATTCTTTTGGATGATAGATTTGAAGCTCATTTAGCTGATTTCGGGCTCTCGAGATTACTTTGTCCCTATGATACTCATGTAACAACAGATTTGGTTGGCACCTTGGGATATATTCCGCCTGAATACAGTCAGACATTGACAGCGACGTTCAGAGGCGATGTTTACAGTTTTGGAGTTGTTCTTCTTGAACTTATTACTGGAAGGCGACCTGTGGAAGTTTGCAAGGGAAAGAATTGCAGGGATTTGGTGGCATGGGTGTTTCAGAAGAAGTCTGAGAAGAGGGAGGCGGATATATTCGATTCATCAATAGATAGAGATTGTGAAAAACAACTTATGGAGGTGCTCGGTATAGCTTGTAAATGTATAAACCAGGATCCTAGAAGAAGACCATCCATTGATGAAGTTGTTTCATGGCTGGATGAGATTGAGATAGGACAAACATAACAATAAATTTCGTTTTATTTGTTTCCTTCTCGAGGAATTTAGTTTCATTTTCATCTGGAAAGTGAAATGCATAACTGTAAACCAAGAAAACTTCAGTTTATACCAAGATGGCTGGCAGAGAACTGATGATCCAAGTGATTCAATTTTATTTTATAAGTGCTCTGGATGCTGAGTTTCATTATGTATATCTCAACCTACAAATCGGATGGCTAATGAAATGGAAATCATTACATCCTGATATTAATCTGAAGGTCCTTATTCATCTTTGATTACTTTCTTAGGCCCCGTTTGATAAGCCATTTTTTTCATGGCAGTTAGAAAAAAATTTCCGTTTTCTTGCTTTTAGCTAGTTTGATAAGCAATATTTTCTAGGTAAAATATTTTCCCACCCCCACGCACCCTTTTGCCTTGATTTGAGGGAAAGCATTTTCCCACCAAAATTGTAAGAAAATGCAATTCCGAGTTTTTATTTTATTTTTTTTGCAAT
>CAIGRL010220545.1:0-19100 GCA_903798325.1 Fraxinus xanthoxyloides
ATTAACGCCGGTCCATTAATCTGAGGTATATAATATAACACAATTAAAAGTTTTTAGATTTTCATTAGCAGTTTGTTTTCTTCTGTTATATAATTTTATACCATCCGAACGAAAAGTATTTCCACACTAAGAAGTATACGTGAGTTGGAGATAATTCCGCACAAGACGAGTAAAGTGTACTGACTCGATTATCGTAAGCGGCATCTCTGCTGCAGCCACATATGCGGTCATTCTTTCACGAGATCTTTCCTGTGAACCGGGCTTCTAACTAAATTCTTTACCACAATAATTGTAACATGCTTTCTAAATATCACTCCATTTTGAACCTCAACTTTTTCACATGTCATATGTTGCCAACAATCCGCAAATTCTTTTTTCAACCATTTAACCTCAAGTATATCCTCCTCTTGGATATCTTCCAGATCAATTGGAATATTTTGAGATACATCGTAGCTGGATGAAGTGATGAAACTACACTTAATCTGATTAATCTCATCACTAGTAAAATTCATTTGTAACTATTATAGTAAAGAATATTGAATAGTAGAGTAAAAGAAACTGAATAAGACCGAGTAAAGAAACTAGCTATTGAAATTGAAACGCAACTAAATGTCTAAATTGAAGATTAGAGTAAAGAAATTGGAGATTAGAATATTGAATATTGAGTAAAGAAATAGGAGATAGATTGAAATAAATTGATATGAAGTTGTAAAATATTTTCTCGTATTTATAGCCAAAAAATATATCCGTTTTAATTATATTTGAATTTCAAATTCAAAATTTGAAATTTTTTACGAAAGTTAATTGTACTCTTAACTAGAGATAACTGCGTTCGGGCAGTTTGTCAAGTTGCTTGCGTGCAGCTTGGCAGCTATAGTTGCCTGCAACGTGCAAGTCATTTGTATTTTATTTAAATTTTTTTCCCTCTCTTCCTGCTATTTTCGATTTATTTTTTTATTAAAGGGCTCGTCTCGTATGGGCCGACCCGAGCACGAGCCGACGTTCCAAAATGGGGCTTGGCCCGAGTCTCGACTCGATTCCACCAAGCCACGAGTCGGCTCGGTTCAAGATTTTCTTGAGCCGAGTCGACGAGCCATTTTGCCATCCCTATCAATAATATTTATAACTTTTAGTCAAGTCCTTTAGCGTAGAGCCAGACTTGAGAAGTGGCTCAAGAGGTCCCTACCTCATACCCAACTACTTGCGATGCCCAAATCTTTTTTTATATTTCCTTCCAATTTTTAATAACTCAAATTAATTACTCATAAGCTCGAAATTAAATCGTCATAGACCGTACGTATACTTAGTCCCTTACCAAATCAATTAAAATCTCACAAGCTCATCCACGATTTTTTAAAGTGGAAATTACATTCACAATAGGTTTTTAATTTTTCCAATTTAAAAATCAACTTTAGAGTTTATTTATACAAAAACCAAGTGATCATTTAATATTTTAATATTAATAATAAGATTATAAATTAATTTATATACTCATACCCTACCATTAATTTTTATACTCATACCATACCTCATCCACCCCCATTCAAACCCTAAACCATTATTTAGTCCCCATTATTTTGAAAATACATTTTTTCTCTTATTTTCAACAACACATTTTTCAATAAAATTGTATTACACACAAATCATTTTTTTTTTATCTTTTAACTACATATTATTTATCAAAATACTATTCTAAAATGTATTTTGGGCAAAAAAAGGGATTTAAACAAACTCTTAATCATTTTCTCTCGTCTTCCTCTCCATTCTCTTCTTTCTTCCTCTACTGTCTATCTCTACCCTCTCCCTCATGCCGCCCTCGCCGCCCAGAGAGTGTCTCTGCACAGCGACACTCTTCTTTGTGAGCACAGCTGTACAGCGTCGATGCGTAGAAAAGTCGCGTGTAGCGACAATGACACCTTTGCGTGCACTCCACCGTGCACAACTCTACACAACCCCATTGTAGCATCGCTCAGATCACGGCGGAACAACTATTAGCGGTGGTGGTGTTGGGTTTTTTTGGTTGTTGGAGTGATGGTGGTGGTTGTGATTTTTTTATGTTTCGATGGTGTTGGGATTTTGGGGTAGTTTTTGGCAGTGGCGGTGGTGATTTCCATGTTTAGGGGTAGTTTCCAGATCTGGAGGTTGTGGTGTTGGTGATGTGTTGTGTTGTGTTAATGCAGTGGTGGTGGTGAAATGGTGGTCACAAATGATGGAGGAGCAGGTGGTGGTGGTGATAGTCGTAGTGGCGATGGCATAGCGTGGGGATGGGGTGGGTGGAATAAAGAGTGTCTGTGATCAATTATTTGAGTGATTGTGATCAATAAAATGATTAATTTGTGATTATCAAATAAATTTTGACCAATTATTGGGGCGATGTGACTAATAAAATGGTTAAATTGTGACCAATTAATTTGATAATCTAAAAATAAGATGTGACCTGCAAAATTTACGTGACATATTAATTTGATTATTTGTGACCATAAAATAAGTTGTAATGATAATTTGGAACTGTAAAATAAGTTGTGACTTGTGAAGTTTTGTAAATTATGATCGTAAAATAATGGGTGGCCTATTAATTTGATGGTTTGTGACCCATAAATAATTTTTTTAATTTGATAATTATGATCAAAAAAATGAGTTGTAACTTATAAAATTTATAACTGCGACCATGAATTATATAATATTGTGACTTTAATATATTTAATTAATAAATCTTGATTCGGACCTGAATTTTGAAACTTTAAAATAACTTTCTTAATTTTGAAATTTTGTATTATAACTATCTTAAATATGAATTTTCCCCCTTTTTAAATCTGTTGAACATCTCCCAATTCTCAATTACGTATTCTGGATCAAAATTGAGCGTTTTCAATCTTGGGCTACTATTTGTTCTCCTTATTCTCAATTTCTCATCCATCTTCCCTAAACGAAATTTTTTTTTTCTTTTACTTTTTCTGTCCATACAAATGAAGTCAGTAACAGGTAATAATCCCATTTCTTTGAATGCATATAATTCTAATATTCTATGAATTTGTGCACCGTTTCTCTATTTCTGACTGACTGTATATCTTTATGTATAAGTTAATTGTAATCTGTTTATGTAATTGATTATTAATTTATTATATTATTATCGTATAGACTTATGATTTATGGATTTTCCTTTGGTTTATGAGGGATTAGTGATTAATTTATTCTTTTGATTATTTGATTGTGTACAACAGTCTGTCTTCGGTTTATTAATTATTAACATGTGGTGGATTCATGAATATAGTACTACCCATTGATTTATTAAGTATTATGTATACATTTATGTTATCGTTGTTATGAATTTGTCATTGCCCTTTGGTCCATTCACTATCTTTTAATTGCTGACATTGTTATTTTTCTCTACATGGTCTACCACTCAATCTCATATGTTATATATAACTATGCTACGTGCTACATTATTTGAAATGAATGGTTGTCTTTCAAATGCTTTTATTGCTTACAAAATTTTGCTAACCATACCGACTATAATTGTTTTAGCAGAAAGAAGTTTCTTCAAATTGAAATTGATCAAAACTTGTCTCTGACCAACTATGTTACAATAAAGATTGAATGGAATAACCATGTTATCCATTGAAAAATAAAAGATTGAAAAGCTCAAAATTTACTATTTTTTCTAGATTTTATTCAAAAATTATATAATGACTTGCTATTTTTATATTTAGCTTTTATTTTTTAAAACTTACTATTACTGTTGACCCCGTCTTTTGTAATGGTCATGTGGACAATAGTTGTCGAGCCCGCATGCGTCCACGCTAGTAAATTTCAACACATTTTGACTAGAGACTCGGACTTAAAATGATGAGGTTTATGGACATGAGAGATACTTTACGGCGTGAGACAAAAATATTCGTGCATCAACAATATGATTAAATGTGATTGCATATTTAAATAACAATCACAAAAAACTCAATCAAAGTGAAAATAATTTAAACTCAAACAAATAAATATGAAATAAGCAAGAGAGGATCATGTGTGGTTTGAAGGGTGAGAAGTTGCATTAGATTCAAATGTTACAAGAATTGCTTATTTATAAGTTCTAGTTGAAATGGTAGCCATTGGATGAGGAACACATGGCCTCACCTCCCAGGGCGAAGCCTCACATAACTTAATTTGCTATGCATTTAATACATTGACAATAGGTCAGCCATCTTATACTATAAGCTAACAATCCTGACATTCATTATTACAAATGCTATATCAATCATTCCTAAAATTGCATGCAGATATTCTAAAAGATAGCAAGGGCTTTAGCCAAAGGGAGCTTCAGATTGGAGCGTAGGTCTCGGCCAAATGGAGCTTTGTATTGGAGGTTTTCATTGTCAAGAGTTTCGGGATAGATGGTTTTAAATTCTTCTTTGACTTCTTATATATTACTTTAGCTTCAGAACTTCAGTCACTTAGATAGTGCTTCAATTCAGGACTTTAGCAATTTGTCTATGCTTCAACTTCAAGGTTTCGACCACTTACATAGTGCTTCGGTTTTAAGGTGTGGGCTTCTTCTTGAGTCTCGATTTTGAGGCGTATCAGTTACTATTTTGTTTCTAATCATACATTAATTCATAGTTACAATCTGCAACCACAATTTGTAATCTCGTTCAAGTGTAACTACTTCATTGTTGTATTTTTTTGTTTTTGGTTTTAATGATGTAATTTTACTAGTTTTTCTTTTTTCCTTTTTGAAGATGGTTAGCAATGGTTGTTGGTGTTTTGCAAATGGTGTTTCTGATCTGTTGTTGCTGATGGCTCTGTTGCTGATGGTGTAGGCAGCAAAAGTTCGGTTGTTAGTGGTGCATGTGGTCGTGGTGAGGTGGTGTGTGTTTGATTCTTGACAGTGTTGAGAGTCGTTGTGGTGTCGGTAATCAGGTGTGACCAAGTCTATCTTCATTGTGATTGTCTATGACTAGATATGTGTTTAACTCTAATTGTATGTGACTTGATTATATACAGTTACAAATTAGACTGATTTGGTTACAGATGATCACACTGAAGGCAAAGTTGATCACAATTAGTCATGGATAACATATGTCAATGAAGGTAGTATTTATAGTCGTGAATTTTAGTTGAAAGTGGTAGTGATGGTTCGTTGGAGGTGATGGTGGTGGTGAAGTTGGTGGATTGTAGTGCTGGTTTGCAGTGTGTGTAGATTTGTTTGTGGTGATCATCTGTGATCAAGTATGTGTTTATTGTGATCGATTGTGATCAATTTTATCTTCATTGTGATTGTTGGGACCAAATTAATAGTAAGTCACAAATGAGACTAATTTTATCACAGACAATCACACTGAATACAAATTTGGTTACAATTAGTCTTAGATAACACTTCAATGACTTGGTCATACACAGTCACAGATTAGATTGATTTTGTCACAAACGGTCTAGTCACGATTAGTCACAGATAACACATATGTGGTCACAAGTAATAAATCTGGTCACATACAATAGAGTTACAAATTTCGTCAACTATAGTGCAACATTACTGTCATCACACAGTACTCAAAACATTGCTACCACCTTACCACCACCATTAAACAAATCAACTCCGATGCATTTTTATCACCTGCAATGCATCTTTACCGCCACTACGCATATCTATTTTCTAAACATAGTGCCATCTCATCACTACCACCACCCGTAAAATAAATCATTTTAGAGAGCTTCTGTACAGAGAGAACATTTTAAATTTTTGAAGTTTCTTACAGTGAGGTAGTGAGGTAGGGTGGGATTGGGTCGTTGGGTGGGGGCGTAGAGAGATTTGAATTTTTAGACATTTTGGCGTGGGGTGGAGGGGTCAATTGATATATATATAGAGAGAATAAATATATATTATATTATAATTATATATTTAATTTGATTTACCACTTCGTTTATAAAATATTTTAGGGAGTTTGTTAGTTTTCAAATATTATGATTTTTATATGTAAAGAGTTCTGAATTATTCTCTATTTATTTTACTGAAAATTTGAAGCAAAGACAGAAAAGTCGGTTATTATATCTAAAAAAAACCCAGTTTGTATAGTTTGGGCTCACATTCATTACTCCTTTTGGGCCACTAACAGTCCGCTATCTGCTCAGTAGATAAGTCCACTAACAGCCCATGTTTGAGCCTTATTGTTCTTATCAAAATACACTTTAACAGTGATTTCACAACATTTCAGCAACATATATTTAATAAAATAATATTATACGAAAATCTAAATTTTTTTATTATTTTTTAATCACACAATCTCCATCATAACATTATTACAAAATACAATTTTTTGAAAAAAAATTGAGTTCAAACAATCCCTAAATATTTTATTTTTATTAGGAGATATTCGCCAGGTTCGACTTGCACCTTAGGTAAGTTGTGAGTGCAAGTTGAGTAACAAAAATATCATACTAGTTATTTGTTGACTCGTACAAGCTAGCTAACGAGCCAATCTAGTTAGCTAAGTGCGAGAACTTGAGCAAGTTCAATCTTTCCGCTTGCGAGCCTTGACTATAGATTTATCATTTACTTATAAATTCACGTCTTAATTATACTTTGAGAGTAAAAGTGTGATTTTTAACTTTTTTTAAAAATGAAAATAATATTAAGAAAAAGTGAGTCAAGTGATTCGTGTATAGACTAGGTTCATTTCCCTAAATGACGAGTTGGTAAGGTGAAGCGAGATGAAATTTTTTGAAGCAAGCCAACTCGTGACCGACCGTCTCCATTTAGAGGCACGGAATGACTCATTGAGTCGAGTTGAGTAGAGCCAAATTAGACTTGTAACATCTAAATTTTTACTCATCTCGTCTACCCCATTTTAAATAGCTGCTTTAACTCTCTTACAATGAGCTCTCTTTGAGTTCTCTCTTCTATGTATGTCGCAACCCACCTCCACCAACCCCAGTAAGCGCTCATCTCCTTGCTCCTCCAGCTCCACAACTGCCACCGCCACCAGGGACGCCGCTGCTGGAAGTAGCGGAGCCACAATTTTTCCAGCAATGAAGAAGGCCAAGTCGCAGTCTGTCGCTTGCTCACTCGACAGCAACAAAAACGGCCAGCAAAGTATCTACCCTCACGTTCACTTTGACGACACCCCTGTTCACTCTCCCATGATCGAAGATGATCCTAGTTACGTTCTGGAAGGGTCCCTTTCGTCAGAACGAGGGGCTGCAGCTGTTGGTGGCCACGAAGGTGGGACTATTGCTAATTTGTCGCGGAAGAAGGCCACGCCTCGACAGCCGGCAAAAAGACTCGTCATTAAGCTCAATAAAGGTTTAATATTCACTTCTTTCTCTTCAATTTTGTTCTGATTGTGAAATTCATTAATGGATTTAATTACTGCAAACTTCTGCCTAATGATCGGCCATTTTTTTTGTAACTTTCAATTTCTTTCCGGGTGCTATTGAGGTAAAAGTGTCAGGGTTACAATTGTTTGATTGATCGGCTTGAGATTCAAATTTAGGCTTTGAAGCTGGCATTGAGCAATAAATTAGGAAAATATTGATGGGCACACGAGTGATTTTAATTTTCGAATTATGTGCTTTTAGTATGTCGGCATCTGGGTGTTTAACTCTATTTCTAGGAATACAGGGTTTTCTACTTCCAATTACACTAATAATGCATAGATAAATTTCATCTTGAAGCAGGAATTATGGTAATAGTCGTATGGATTGTTTATTGATTTTATCTTCCGTGTGAACTTTTCCACTGGATCAAAGAAATGGTTCAATAATTTTGGTGTTCTGTATTGTCATTTTTTTTTTTACTCTTTACTAAGTTTTAGTTTTCCTTAATAGTGGCGAATTCAGCTGGGGTTTATTGTGATGCGAGAGTAGATGGATCTGATAAGCAATTGGAACAGATTTGTACAGTTTTTGTACATTATTTGTTTTGATGGGGGTAAGAATTTGAGAACTGCTGTGACACGTTGTGTGTAATCCACACTAATAGAAGACAAGTAAAAATAGTACAATCTGCCTTTTGGTTTCTTCCCACGCTCGTGTATCCCCAGTCTGAGCTAACATTTGAATTTCCCTCAATTGTTAATTTAATGCTCTGGAAATCAGTTATTGATGAATTTCAAGGAGCATATGACCGTTGTAATTAACTGAAAAGTTAAATGAATGCTTTTGATCATCTTTCAATGGTGTTCTGATCAGCATCTTATTAACGGCCATAATCTGGCATCGCTACTTGCTATTTCTTCCAGTCAGGATACATTTTTTTCAATTAATATCACTTTCATCGTAACAATGCCTGTGCCACATGGTCAATTTGTTTTACTTTGATGCTTTGTGAATTTATTTGTGCAAGAATCTATTTATGAATGAAAACCTTGAAACTTAAAAAGTATCAAGAAAAAAGAAATATACAAGTAGAAATGGATCAAAGTTCCAGCGATAGATTTTCTAAAGGGGAGCTGGAGAAATTTTTCATGCCATATAATAAATATATAAGAAATTTTCACGGCAAATGTGAAAAGAGAAGAAAAAATCAGAATTATCCTGGTCATTTTCCTTAAATATGATGACACTCTCTTGGATAAATGTCCAAGTAGTGTCCCTTAACTAAAGGCCTCTAGATTGAGAATTGTACTTCCTTAATGATTTATTTGTTAAGACATTAATATTTTTGTTGTTCTGTTCTTCCCAGTGGCAGTTTATTTAGAAATCAAGGCATCATTTTTGGGAATTGAGATGATTAATTTAATTATTTATTAATCAATAAACTGGAGTGCATTCACAAAAAGAGGGTCAATAAATAGGATACACTTGAAAGACTAACAATGTGTTTCTGAGCTATTAGGCGGTCAATGGATTAAGTAATTTTTTTCAATAATTGACGAACATATGAATTTCGCCAATTTCTTTCAATTAATATCTCCATCTTCATGAACTCTGAGATGGTTTACACCATCAATTCTGGTGAATGAACAGTGATAATGTTCAAAATGCAGTACGGCTTGGGATACACGTCTCTACTGGTTTTAGTTAACAAGATAAAGGAAATATTATGAAGGAACATAAGAGGTTTATGCATGAATTAAAGAAAGTGAAGATGTTTGTAGATGTACATTCCTAAGTATTTCGTTTTTTCGTATAAACTGCGAGGATAGCCTTCATTTGTGCAATTTCTAATGCTTGGAGTACCCATTGAAGTGTTCTTGCAATCTTTGTGTAGCTGAAGTGATCATGGGGTAAACATACTCTGTAGAAATATTTGAAGTTTGTCATTGGAAGGGGAGCATTTATTAAATATTTCAGGTTTACTGCACTACATGCTTATTATCAATGCTCTGAGAAAAAACTAAAAGAGAAAAGCCAGAAAGCTAGCTTTTAATGTTTAACATTTATCAACGCCCGTGCCAATTCTAAAGAGTGATAAAACATGTTTTTTGGCTGATATACAGTCTTTTGGGAATAAAATTGATTGAAGTCTACTGGCATGACTTAATGAATATTAATACTCTAATAATATATTTCATAATATGTGTCTCTGAAGCTAAACCAACCCTGCCAACTGATTTCGAAGAAAATACATGGGCGAAGCTCAAGTCTGCTATCAGGGCCATATTTTTGAAACAACCAGATTCATGTGACCTGGAGAGGCTGTATCAGGTAAGTACTGTTATAAGATTGCTTTGTTATATCATGTTTCTTGAATGTTAACCGAACAACTTTATTCTAGGCGGTCAATGACCTTTGCCTGCACAAGATGGGGGGAAGTCTATATCAACGAATTGAAAAGGAGTGTGAAGCGCACACGTCTGCTGTACTACAATCTTTGGTTGGCCAGAGTGAAGATCTGGTGGTTTTCTTATCACTTGTTGAGAAGTGCTGGCAAGATTTTTGTGACCAGATATTGATGATTCGTGGCATAGCATTATATCTTGATAGAACATATGTAAAGCAGACACCAAATGTGCGTTCACTGTGGGACATGGGTTTGCAACTTTTCTGTGAACATCTTTCTCTTGCATCAGAAGTGGAGCACAAAACTGTGTTTGGCCTTCTAAAAATGATCGAGAGCGAGAGGTAATTTCCAAATTATTGAAACCATATCAATTATCATTTATTACATGGAGAACTTATTGATAGTGGATGGATACATTTATGCAGTTAAGTGTATCACTGGTCATTAAAATTTAGTGATTCAACAAGTTGATTTTACGGTTTCATCTCATTGGGATCATTATAATTTACCCTATTTTCAGGAAGATGTAATTGCAACATCCCATTTATTTTTAGACTAGTACGTGTGATTTTTGGTGTCTGCGGAGATCTAACAACACAAAAACAACCAAGTCTTTTTTCCAACAATCTTGAGATTGGGGCTATGTGAATTGGTTTTCGGCTTTTAGCCATTGTATTCTATCCAGAGCTACCTGTTTCGAAAGGTCAAGCATACCAATTGTTACCACCTTAGTCCATGTAAATCTTGTTTTGCCTCGGAAATAGAAGTGGCAAAATTATTACCATTGAGTATAATTAAGTAAAGCAAAATTTACAGTTCATTTATTTCTTCATGATTTCCCTTAAAAATGCTTTTTTTGTTGTTTTTTACCTCATAGATTAGGTGAAGCAGTTGACCGAGCTCTCCTTAACCATCTTCTGAAGATGTTTACTTCGTTGGGAATGTATGCTGAAAGCTTTGAGAAACCATTCCTTGAACGAACGGCTGAATTTTATGCTGCCGAAGGTGTAAAATACATGCAGCAATCAGATGTTCCGGATTACTTAAAACATGTAGAGGTTTGTGTTTGTTCTGCTTTATCCATCTCATACATTGACAATGGAAACAATTTTGGCTGTCCGTGTGTTGTTAACTATCAAATTTCCAGATTTTAGATTGTAAACACTTCCCCCCACCCAATATGCAGATCTACTTTTAGTTTGTTATATCCTCCATTAATAACTGATATCGTTGGTTATCTATGTTCATCCAGATAAGGTTGCAAGAAGAACATGAAAGATGCTTAATCTACCTGGACCCGAGTACAAGAAAGCAGTTAGTAGCCACTGTAGAGACGCAGCTCCTTGAACGTTATATATCTGCAATTCTTGATAAGGTGTCTATGAACCATTTTCTCACTCTCTTTTGTCACTTCTTTTCCTATGCTTATTTATCTCTTGGACTGTACATCTGTTCTATATGTCTAGGGTTTCACGACTCTGATGGATGGGAAGCGTATTGAGGACCTTCAAAGAATGCATTTGCTCTTCTCCAGGGTCAATGCCTTTGAATCATTAAGGCAGGCCCTTAGTTTATATATCCGAGGAACTGGGCATGGCATTGTCATGGATGAAGAGAAGGAGAAAGATATAGTATCAACCTTATTGGAATTCAAGGCAAATCTTGATAGAATATGGGAAGAAAGCTTCTTTAAAAACGAAGCATTTGGCAATACCATCAAAGATGCATTTGAGCATCTCATTAATCTCCGCCAGGTAAAACTGATTCACCATGAATTTAGTTTGGTTTCCCTGCTCATAACTTGCTAAAAAACTTATACTTATGAAGTTGTACCTGTGAATTGTGTGAAAGTAGGATACGCCAATTTGGGGATCAAAGTATTTTTGGAAACTTATTTATCCCTTTTGTGGAAGCGCATCAATATCATGCAAAAAACTAAGTCAACGTTCATTCAACAGAGTAATTTTGACACCAGAAAAATTGATATATATGGATATGCTGAAATGTATTGGAATCCTAGGACAGATATGAGTAGGCGAGTAACTATTGCTATGGACTCTGCATTTGCAAAAGGACGTTCTAGCTTGACATTTTAGGTTGTTTTGCAGGTGGGGGATGAATTATTAGTTAGGTAATTTGTAATTTTAATTGGATGCTGTAGGTAAGGATGCAGCGATTCTTGTTGTTTCTCAATCCCAGAGTGTACCTTAGTTACTTCCTTATGTAAATCAGCATATCAATTGGACATGGTTTTTATTTATATTCTCAATGACCATATTTGATAACCTATAGTGGCGTTGTATTCCAGAACCGACCTGCTGAGCTAATTGCCAAATTTGTGGATGAGAAGCTTCGTGCTGGAAACAAGGGTATCTCAGAGGAGGAATTGGAGGGCACACTGGATAAAGTCTTGGTTTTATTCAGATTTATACAGGTAGCATGGGTGTACTATTATTTAACCTGACCTTATATTTTTTTAATTGAAAAATCGAAAAAGACAGGAAAAGAAAAGAATGAAAAGGCAATGTCCGTAACTGGCAGATTGGTACTGGAACTTGCTGTTGATCATTTGTTAATTTTGCTGCCTATTTGGCCATCAATTATATCTAAAACTCATTTCTGTTCTTTTACTCATTTAGGGTAAGGATGTATTTGAAGCATTCTATAAGAAAGATCTTGCAAAAAGGCTCTTGTTGGGTAGGAGTGCCAGTATTGATGCAGAGAAGTCCATGATTACCAAGGTAAAACTTCTATTATTCCCCAAGTTTCCCCAAAACTTTTAGCCTCTATGCTGATGCTCACTTACATCTTTATTACAGTTGAAAACTGAGTGCGGCAGCCAATTTACCAATAAACTTGAAGGAATGTTCAAGGTGTGTAACATTGTTCAAAATGACTGTGATGTACTTGTCATTTCTTATTATGTAAGACTGTACCACACCAAATGCACTCTTATTTCAAATGGTTTCAAGTGTCTGATGTTTCTTGTTCTCTCTAGTTGCAGAGTTTGTTACACTGTTGTTGAACTGAATATCGTCTCTTACAGCACATCATTTAATTATAAATTACAGGATGTCTCTTGACCAAAAGATTTATATTGATTTGTTTTTACTGAAGCTGCAAAGTACTTTATTGCATTAGTAGTGGACCTTAGTTTACGACTTTTGATTTGGCTTGCTGAATAAAGTCAAACTCTGCTGTCATTTTTCATCTGATGAGAAGCCATATACAAGCAGTTTACAAAGAGACAAACATAAAATTAAATCATGTGATCCTGTCAAAACTATCAATAAATCCATCCATGACTCAATATTATCATTTCACTAGAGTTCAACATTATTAGTTAAATGATCTTGAGAACTTTACTCCAGGATATTGAATTGTGATCACAGTAACAAATTGAATCTTATTCCCAGATTAGTTATATCCTCGTTTCTTTCTATTCTAACTTGCTCTACTAAGACCACTACACTTGTGAATGTGCGATTTTTTAGGTCTACACGACATACCCCAACTGCTCAAGTCATCTTTCTCACAATTTATGCTAAATTGATGCTCTCTCATTGTTGACATATATCCTCATTTCTTATCTTAGCCATTCTATTATGGCCACACATCTATCTTAACATCCTCATTTCTGCTGCTGTTTATCTTATGGATATTTTGTCCTTTCATTGTTAACACTTGGAACTAGTAACTGTTTGGATAAATAACGTTGTTATGTTATGGGGATCTTCCATGTATCACTTTTCTATTTCATCCAACCGCTCTAATTCTATACACGCATCATCTTCAAGTCCTCTTTCTTTTAAATGTTAATTATCGAACCTAAATACCTACAATCACTAACACCGTGATCATATATGGTGATATTAAATTCTTCACAATCGGCCTACTACATTTACCAGTCGTGACTTCTCCATCATGCATAGCTTTAAATTGATATATCTGACTGAAATTTCATATATTTTGTTTCTTCTCCAGGATATTGAACTGTCAAAAGAGATTAATGAATCATTCAAGCAATCATCCCAAGCAAGGACAAAACTCCCATCAGGAATCGAGATGAGTGTCCACGTCTTAACAACAGGGTTGGTGGAAACCTTTCGTTACTTTTAAATTGCTCTCAAGCTTACATAATTTTCATGCATACAAGTTTTCTGAGGAGTAAATGTCATATATTTAATTGGCTGCAGGTATTGGCCAACATACCCTCCCATGGATGTTAGGCTACCCCATGAACTGAACATGTATCAGGTTTGTCACAAGCTAGAGCATTTTCGCAGCCAAGTTTAATGTCATGCACAAAATTTTATAAGATAAACCCATGTTGTTACTGTAATTACTTTTCAGGATATTTTTAAAGAGTTCTATCTAAGCAAGTACAATGGGAGGCGGTTAATGTGGCATAACTCATTGGGTCAATGTGTGCTGAAATCTGAATTCTCTAAAGGTAAAAAGGAGCTGGCAGTTTCTCTATTTCAGGTTGGTTATCTTTCAATCATGGTTGCTTTGACTGTTTCTAAGTCTCTGCTTCTATGTTTAATAAATCCTAGTAACGAATCTAAATGTTTCTACATCTTGGTGCACCTGTCTGTTAAATTGCCCAGGCAGTCGTGTTGATGCTGTTTAATGATGCAGAAAAGTTCAGCTTCCAAGATATTAAAGAATCTACTGGCATTAAACATAAAGAGCTGAGGAGGACTTTGCAATCCCTTGCATGTGGAAAATCTCGTGTTCTTCAGAAAGTGAGTGGTCATTGTCGCACCAAATTTTATAAAGCCCCTTGAATGATTGCAAATAATTCTCAGTTGCAAGAAAAAATTGTCCTTGCAGATTCCCAAAGGGAGAGACGTGGACGATAACGACTCCTTTGAGTTCAATGATCAATTCACTGCTCCTCTATACCGTATAAAGGTAACCTGATTTTATATTATTATTAAGTTCATTTAAATGAATCTCACCATGTAATGTTGGAGCTAAGTTTACTTGATATGAGCAGGTAAATGCCATTCAGATGAAGGAAACAGTCGAGGAAAACAGGAGCACCACAGAAAGGGTGTTCCAAGACCGTCAATACCAGGTTTATTTAAGACATCCTATCACATTCTTGAAAATTCTATTGCAAAACGTTCGGAATTCCTTTATTTGTTTTTGCAGCTACAATAATTTAGTTTGCTGTGCAACTGTTGGTGCAGGTTGATGCTGCTATTGTTCGGATAATGAAGACTAGAAAAGTTCTTAGTCATACACTCTTAATAACTGAGCTCTTTCAACAGGTATAGAAATGAAATCAATTTCTTGTGCCGTTATGATATTTTTGCGCTTTTTGCAAATTAAAAGTGAGAGGGTGTTTGGTGGAGATTAAAATTAGATTTTTAGTGAATTGTGATAGAATTTTTTGAAATGTGTGGTTGAATGTGATTAATATATTTGATCACCTTTCAAAAAAAAAATGTGGTTAATATTAATTGTTTGACTTTGACTTACATTAAAATCAGATTTTAATTTGGCCCAAACATACCCTGAATATCATCTTTTGTGAAACAGCTCAAGTTTCCAATAAAGCCGACCGACTTGAAGAAAAGGATTGAGAGCCTCATCGACCGGGAGTATATGGAACGTGACAAAAATAACCCTCAGATATACAACTATCTTGCTTGATCAATATCAATATATTCCCATTCTTCCTTGTATATGCATTGGGGAAGGAAATCTGTGTCCTTACAAAGTGGCTGGCAGTTTTTATTGTGTACAGGAAATGATAGTTGTTATTTTTCCTTTTTGTTGCAACCTTGACTGTAACTGTAAATGCATTTATCATTTTAAATTCTTTTCCTTATAGCATAGAAATGAGTGGATGGATTATTTGATATTTCTTATAGAACATGAAATGTTAGGGGAAGTGAGTTGGATGGATAGTCACGTTTTATGACATATGGACTATTGTGGTAATTGGCAAGGTTGTGATGCAATGTACAGGCTCGTTAAAGTTTGAGCAATGCTTGTTGTATATAAAATACTACACACTTCATTGACACGTGACATTTTGTTATTGGACTGCTTAAAAAAATGTTTTTCCAGCCAATCATTTTTTGCCAACACTGAGTTGAACTGTACAAGATCAAGAATTTACTTGCCGTCCCTAACTTTATTTTTCATATGAAGTGACAAATATGTAATTTGTTTTAAAAACATTCGAATTCAAATGTCTGATTAAAAATAAGGTTTGATGAATTTATAAATAATTCATAAGTCTGCCAAATGGATGTTGACAGCACCTTTTAACGGTCAACAAAAAATCCCAAGTAATAGAGATTTTGGTGGAAACTTGAATCCACAGCAAAAATCAGACAGCAAAAGGTTTCCCTTTCCAGCGAAGACAGCACTTCTCCATCAACATCAAAACAATTATATTTTTATAAAACTATATATTAAAAATAGAAATAAGTCTGTCTTGTAACAATTTACATCAGCAGAAAACTAAATAATTTAATTAATTAAAAAAATGTAATAACCCCCAGATTAAGAAAATAGCTTCTTGTCCATTATATCCAGCACAACTACAGAACTCACAATTGGAAATTGGAAGAATAGTGCTGCACTTGGGGACATAGTTGAAAGATCTTCTAACAATGGATGCATGAAATGTGGATTCATGATTTTCAAATTCACGGATCCCTTTTGATCAAGACAAAATAAGAAACTAACATGTCGATTTTCAAATTCACAGATCCATTTTGATCAAGACAAAATAAGAAACTACCATGTCGATTTTTACGTTTTGCTTTTTATGAATAACATTTGTTTTCAACAGATGCTGTACGGTTTTCCATCATTTAGCCCCGCCATATAAGACATGAATGCAAAGATAATCTTGAGGAAGAAATGAATAACAAAATCATAATTGGTTATAACAGTAATTTGGTAGAGATCAACCATAATCACACGATATAATTTTCATCAGTTTTCATTGAAAAGCTTTTTCGAGGCTCTAAATACCAAGCGAAAAGTGCTCCACATGCTATCATCTCTCTAATTTATTGACACTCTCATATAATTACAGGGGCAGCAGTCACTACAAGCACAATCACAAACTCAAAGAAGTTTAAGCAAACAGAACCTGTGCACTTGACGGTGTCAAGTCGAAGAGGGTTTCAGGCGCATCCACCACTTGCCATTGAACAGAAAATCTGCACCTTTTTCTAGATGAGCCTCGTAAGCAGAGGCTTGAGATATGGCCCACGGCAAGGTGAAGGTGCCGACCTATCACATAGATCCTGTTATCCCAGCAGTGGACACAGAAAGGCTTGCATATCTGCTCTGGCAAAGGAGGTCCTTCAACAGTATACCAAGAATCAGTTTCAGAGTCATAAACCTTCACTTTTGTTCTTTCATGCTCTGTAACCACAAACAGATGCCCATAAATCACAACGCTCGAACCAGTCCAGCCTTCTCGCAGTCCAGTAGCCATATTCTCCCAATTATCTGTTGCCGGGTCATAAACCTGTCCCCTGGGTACAACATAGAAGGGCCAAAACCAACCTTCTGTCACAAGAAGCTTCCCATTAAGAACTGCTGCATCATAAGAGGCCATATTTGTTCCCATGTTTGCAACCGAACGCCAGGTTCCTTTATCAGGATCAAGGACTTCAGATGAGTTTAGCTCGAACATATCAGTGCTGTTTCCACCAGCCACATATACCAGCCCATCAATTATCCCACTTGCAAAAAATGACCGTGCAGTGATCATCTTTGACATGACGGTCCATCTGTTTTTACACACTTCATATTTCAATACTAAATTGAGGGGGCAATCTACATCAGAGGCCACACCACCACAAACAAAGAGAACACCCTGATGAGGGATGGCTGCGCACCTGAATCCCTGGGGGCAGACCTTATCCTTGCAAGGCATAGCCGGAATTGTGTGCCAAGAGAATTGGATAAGGTCTAGAACCTTCCACTCTATTTTTCCAGTACATTTGTGGTGTGCAAAGACAAAAAGCCACTGATCATGGAAACCAAGCTCCTTTCTCCGCGTAAAAAAATGCTCCTTGCTGCCAAACAATGAATACCAACGCTTGCAGACAGCCTTGCAGGTTACATGTTTATCAACTGGAACCCGGAGAAGGCATTGCAAAGCAACATCATCAGGAAGGCCTGGAATCAATGGCTCTCCCCTAGAAGATAGCTCTAATTCTACTGAAGGATCTAACAAAGCAGACTGGGTTGCAGCTAATCTAAATTTCGGAGATAATGTCATTTGGGAATCCCCTAGCTTGTGCACTGGACCTTGGTATGATGAAACACGCACTCTTTGCATCTTTCTCCTCTATACTAAATGTAAATATCCCAAAAACTGAACAAGCCCTTTTCTTCCAATGCAATTTCATCAAATCAGGAGATGTCTACGAGAAACAATAACAAGCCCAAATCTAATCACTTCACTAATAATTCATCAGAATCCACACAACTTCTTATTAATCGAATCAAAGATTCTGCAAATCACAAAATCGATTGCCTCAAATTCCTTACCCCAAATCCGCTATCTTCTTACAATATCTGACTAAATATAACAAACCCACATCCAAAATTCCAAAATTCAACCTAATGTTAATAAAAAAAATCACATTTGCGATCCTTTCTATCTATTGAACTTAAAGCCACTGTTTTTTATTCCCACAGACTTCAGCGGACAAACTTTATGCAGCTGAAAAGAAAAAGCACAAAGCACCACAGAAAAATGACAAACGTGGGAATAGCTCAGTTTTGCATTCATTTCAAACAAATAACCCCATATACTTAAAGACCAAGAAACCCAAATCCACAGAATCATAGACATGTAGCATATCTTTCATTTTCACACTATTTATTATTCAAGGAAACCGAAAAACCGCACACAAAAGGCAAAATAAAAAACCCAGTAATTCAGATATCAAAATAATATAAAAAACAAGGATAAATCCAATATGAAAGCAACTTTCGGCTAATTTAAGAAGAAGAAAGAAAAAGAAAGGAACTTACAGATTATAAAACTGAGGAAAGTTTGATCGAAACAAAGACTTTAGCAGATTTTCCGCGAAGGAATGATTGACCAACAATATTATTTAATTAATTGGAATCAAGATTAGCTGGTTCTCGTTGTATTTAGCTAAAAAATTTGTGGCTTTTTTCTGGGTTTCTTTTTGGGCAGAACCACATGTTTGATGTTTCATTTCATCAACAAATAGCAAATCGTCCTGTCAAAATATTGTACTATTGCGGTGAAACGCGCGAGTTTAGCGCGTATTAAATGCAGTCCTGAATTTATTCATTTATTTCCTTGTCGTTATATTCTATTACCACCGCCTACATGTTTTTAGGGTACTTTTTAAAATATCCTAGT
>CAIGRL010220568.1:0-16318 GCA_903798325.1 Fraxinus xanthoxyloides
AGAAGATTTGTTTGCTATTTCCGTACAAATTTAACATTGTTCCAGTGTTATTTAGTTCTAAATGTTTGTGTTTTTATTACAAAAATATAATAAGATATATAATTGTTTGTTCTTGCTTCTCCATTTGTAAATAATGTTGATTTAATAAGAAATCAATGAAAATGTTATTGAGTAAAATCACAAATTTGGCAACTATCACGAGATGAAAGCCTCAAAAATTTAAATGAAGATCAGGGCATATTCTCCTATTATAGAATGTTATCATAAAAAAAAATGAAAAAATGGCAGTTGAAGTCCGAATCTTTCACCAAGTCCTAACATCTCAATTCGGCATCCAAAGTCTCAAACCTTTCAATTCATTACAGTTGGAGGACAAAACTTTAACTCTACATTTGCCACTTGGAATAATTAAAAAGAGAGAGAGAAAATAAAATTAAAAATACTATTCATCTTCCTCCTCAAATCCTGACCCACACACCGCAACCACACCACGCAATGACAACCAATCAAATTCGTCTACCCTCACCCACCCGCCACAATTATTGCCACCGCCACCGAGTTTCAAATGAATTGAGCCCAACAAGTCTTCCACGGCAGAGCGTGTGATGACATTGCAAGGCATGTAAGCACCTATTTCATTAGCACATACTTTCTTGTAAGCCAACACTCAAATCTTATCAAATAATTGGTTGAATTGGTAAAGATTTTCTCGAGTTCTCGAAATTTTCAATCAACATTTGGGAACAAACTGCAACTCCACATTTGGAAAATGTAAGTAGCAATTTTAACCTTCTAAAATTGGTTAATTTTTTATTTTGTGGTCAACTAATGATCAAATGGATGAAATCCTCCGACTGCAACTCATTAAAAAGTTTGAAACTGTTAGTGTCATAAATTAAATATTAGGATAAAACTTGCAACTCATTGAAAAGTTTGGGACATCAAATGTTATTTTCCCTAAAAGATATTGAATAATCCATTATCCATCCATTTTAATTTCTAGTGACAAATGACCATTATTTGATTCTTTTCCATAAGATGAATGAAGTATTATTTGTCCTAGAAGCCAGTAAAGTACGTATGGGGACAGTATCCTACACCAATAGGACAGTTTCCTTGAGAAAATATCCTCAAAAATGACGAAACTCAAAGTACTCAACTTAACCACTACAACCTTTACATTACAGTTACACTCTTGCTTCAACACCTCTTTCTCTTCACTCTCTATTCTCCCCAAGAATAAATTCCCTCCCCGTCCTAGGCCCCTCTCTCTCCCCTCCAGGTATCTCTCCCCCACCCGCCCCCAACCTACCCCAGTCTACTCTCTATATGTATTTATATGTATTTGTGTATTTATGATGTATAGTATTATAATTTGTAAACTGGGTTGATTTATGTTTTGTGATTTGATTTGATTAGTTAATAACCCATTCCAATTAGCAATTTTCTATGCGTTATTGACGTGGGTTTTTTTTTTTTCCTTCCCTTTTTTGGTTTTTGTGTAGGAAATTTGACTCTTAATTGGCTTTATGGTATACTATTGTAGTGTGTATTTTGTTCTTTTGCTTAATCCATTGAGTTTTGTAATGGTTCCACAGCTGGCCTATTTGAAATGGTACTGCAAGAAAATATAAATTCTTGATATGGTTTGCAAACTGGCTCCTTTTTGTTTAGTATTACTGAGCTGAATATCAAATTATTTCATTGCTATTTTAAAGGAAATTGATGAGATGGAACAAACTAAATTCAGGATCTTGATGTACATGCAAAGAAGTTAGTACCGGGAGCTTAATATTTTCATCTACTTTTGATAATGAGAGTAGTGCTAAAGTTATAATTAGGAAACATAAAGTCTTTTCAATTATTTTTCTTCTTTCTGCATTTGACTGTGCTTAAAGTTTGACTGCTTCATAATTTGATGATGAGTGGAGATTCCATAATATTCTAAGTCTTTTAGATGGAAAAGTAAATTCTTATGGATGTGTTGTTATTTATACATATGATGAATATAAATGCAATTTTTCTTTGTGTTTACTTTTATAATTTCAAATTAAAGAAGACGGGGAAATGACAACATGGTTAAAAGGAAATATTTTCTATTATAATTTGTTTAATTTTCAATGAAAGCAATAGAGGGATACATAACAATTAGAGGAGTGGTCTCGTAAAATCTTCATTGCACTAGCTATTTTTGAGAAATGGTGAGTTCAAACATTTCTTTCAATAGGAAGACAAAAGTAATATGGAAATGATTTCCATTCTTTCCCCCCTGTTGTTATTCGTATGATCCAGAGTGCTAGAATGGTGCGAAAGCCAATAGAAAGAAACAAAAGTTTAAAAAACTAGTCGTTACATGTACTGTAGTTTGCATCAATTGAGAACGTCTAAGTTAAAAATTTGGCTCATAATGAATGGTTGTTTAGAGATTTTTAGCTATGGGGGGATGATCTGCATCTGTTTTTCTTTTCCCAGGTCAAGTTTTACTTAAAATAGTGAAGTTAACTTTTGGAAACTTATTTCTGTTGATCAAAATATCATAGAATTTTTGAGCAGCAGTATTCGGCAAATTGGTAGGAGACACTCTTTTCTTCTGTCTGTCCATCCAGCTCTGTCTCTCTTTTATTTCTTTGATATAAGAAAATGAGAGAGATTTGCATAATTTGAATATGATGGTTATTTTATTTTTATTACCTGCTTCCTAATTTCTATCCAGTTTTCAGTCAATTATGTCTGCAATGATTAATTTGCATTTCTTTTATCATTGAAGTAGAAAGTTTTCAGTTTCCTCAGCAATGGACAGTGCTGGAACCAACTCTATAAAAGAAACGCCAGCAGGTTTTGATGCAGCTGCAGAAGAAGAATATGAATCTCTGTCTAAATTGCTCAAAGAGTTCTCTGACATTCCAGCCATTGATAAGGCATGGACTTTTGCATCTCAAAATGGTATGTCTCCTTAAGTTTGTCAGCAAATTTCCCTTCTAATCTATAACTCTTATTTTCATCAGTCGATGTTTTTGCTCAATTTTCTAGTTAAAGTCAATATCTGTGACATTTGTTGTTGATTCGTGTATCTTACTGCATAACAAGGTTCTCAGGCCATGTTTTCGATTAGCCAAGCAAATCTTTTGGCTAATAAGAGGAGGAAATCCTTACTTACCAGTCATATTCTAAAAGAAAGCAACAATTCTGTAAGCTTTCATTGGGCTCCATTTCCAATTGAGGTTACAGGCGTCTCTGTGATGGTACCCTCCCCGTCGGGTTCAAAACTTCTTATTGTTCGAAATTCTGAAAATGACTCTCCAACCCATTTTGAAATCTGGGGTCCTTCTGAAGTGAAAAAGGATATTCCAATTCCACGATCTAAGCATGGATCAGTATATTCCGATGGATGGTAAACTTACTCTATCTGTGCACAATCATATATATGCACACAGCACACCTTATGATATGGCATGTAGAAGTACTATCGGGAGTCACTTTTAGTTCTGCTTTCGTTGGCATCATTGCGATTTTAAATGTTATTTTGGTGGAAGGTTTGAGGGAATTTCCTGGAACTCTGATGAAACTCTCATAGCTTATGTTGCTGAGGAACCGGATCAACCCAAGCCCACA
Organism: Fraxinus xanthoxyloides; assembly: GCA_903798325.1. NCBI lineage: Eukaryota > Viridiplantae > Streptophyta > Magnoliopsida > Lamiales > Oleaceae > Fraxinus > Fraxinus xanthoxyloides. The sequence goes on from CAIGRL010220568.1 coordinate 3,613, forward strand.
TTTACTGATCTAGGATACAAAAAAGGGGGTTCTACAGATAAGGATTGCGGTATCTGGAAAGGTCAAGGCGATTGGGAAGAGGACTGGGGGGAAACCTATGCTGGGAAAAGGCAGCCTGCACTTTTTGTTATCAGTGTAAACAGGTATGAATTATCTACATATGGTAGCATATATGCCATGAAAGCATGACAAGTTAAGCTCTTCGTACATGCTGGATTCATTGTACTAGATGAGATTGTACAATACAATAAACAAAGTTGGCTTCTTTTTCTTTCTTAAGTCATGTACTTTCCAATCTACTTTGCCAAACATGCCATTCAGGTATTAACTCATAAAACGAACTTTCTGCAGTGGAGAAGTATGTGCCGTTGAAGGTGTAGGAAGGTCATTGAGTGTTGGCCAAGTTGTATGGGCTCCATCAACTGAAGACCAGCATCAACATCTGGTTTTTGTTGGGTGGCCTTCTGATGCTAGAAAGTTAGGCATCAAATATTGCTACAATAGGCCCTGTGCTTTATATGCAGTCAAAGCTCCATCTTTTGAATCAGAAGCCACTCAAACCAGGTAGAATACTAGCTATAGCTAAAATTTCTTGTTTGATTCTCTACATCATTTTATGCTAGATACTTTTGGAGATTTCTCTTTCAGTTTGATTCAGTTGCCTTATAATGCTCTTGACATAATATTGTTCCGTCTTCACAAGGAATGCAGCTGAAGATATGCCCATAGTTAATCTGACTCGAAGCATAAGCAGCGCATTCTTTCCACGGTTCAGGTATGACTACCATTAGTGCGAAAGAGACGGATGCGTATTGGTTTTCTGTGCAGTATTAATCTTGTGCATTTTCCTTAAAATTCTGATGTTATTTAATAGCCAAATCTTGTGTAGCCTTAGATTATGTGATGAATTCTATTATTCATGTTTAGTGATCACTGTGATTGATTTTCTCCCGACGGAATTGATTATTGTTGTTTAATCTATTTTCAGCCCAGATGGGAAATTCCTCGTCTTTTTGTCTGCAAAAAGCTCTGTTGACTCCGGGGCACACTCGGCAACAGATTCTCTTCATAGAATTGATTGGCCTACTGCTGGAAAACTAGGTCCATCATTCGAAGTTGTTGATGTGGTATGGTTTGTTCCATTGATCTTCAAATGCAAATGATGACTTCACAAATGACCTAAAGACACAGTCATCGTGGATAAATTTGGATTTTCCCTCTATGGATATTGTGCTACTATTTTGGAGTAACTGGATACATTTTCTTTCGGTTTCTCCCTTATCTGTTGTAATAGGAACAACCATATAAAAACATTGGGCATGTATAATATTGAATCTATTTTCACCACATTTATTGTGTCCCATCCTATGTGGCATCTGTAGGTTCCTGTTGTGATGTGTCCTGAGGATGGGGCCTTTCCTGGGCTTTATTGTTCAAATATTCTTAGTGGACCATGGCTTTCTGATGGACACACAGTGGTTTTATCGTCTGTCTGGGGTAGTGCTCAAAGATTACTCTCTGTGAATGTATTAAGGTAACTTGTTGTTTCGTGGATCAATCTCAAATCTATTATGTCTGTGTGGTTTAGGGCACTGTTGGTCACTCAGTTAATAGAAAATTTCATGCTAGTCACTGAACTTTCTTTTTTCTAAAGTGATCACTGAAGTTCAGTTTTTGTTTCAGTTAAGTCAATCTGTAAAAAAATTGTTATTGTTTCTAACAGAATGTCCTATGTGAAGAATGGCAATCTGATGCAGCATCTACATGGAGGTCTTCCATATTATGTCATTCATTCCTTTAAAAATACTAACAGATGCTAAATGAGTGACTTAACTGAAACAAAAATTAAACTTCAAAATAAGTTGAATGACTAACAGTGGTTTTTACTCATTAATCCTTGTCAACCTTTCTTCTTGTATAACACTGGTGCTTTCTCACTTTCAGTGGAAATGTATCAGTAATCAGCCCTAACAGCTCAAACTTTTCTTGGAATGTCCTTGCTCTTGATGGGGACAATATTATTGCTGGTAAGATTGAGTGCTTGTATTTTCAAGAAGTCGTGTATGGGTATTTTAAAAGAGTGTTATCAGAATTTACTTTCTACTACAAATGAAATAATCTTTAAATTACATTCCTATTTGAAGTATGTAGCAGCCCAGTTGATATTCCTCAAATCAAGTATGGTTATCCCGTTGGGAAGACAGCCGGAGATGCCCAATGGGATTGGTTAGATGTTTCAAGCCCCACAACAAAATGCGCTGAAAAGGTATCTTCGATTTTAATTCTGTAATATGAGAACTTCTCTATTTTGTGAAAGCTTTTGAGATTGTTCCATGATTTTGGCCAGGCGATGTCCTTGTCGGCATCACAAGAATTTAATATAATGAAGATTCCTGTTAAGGATGTCTCCGAGAACCTTGCTAAAGGTACTTGAACTTTGTGGTTTATTTAGGCCTTTTTCAATAGATAGCGAAGATTACTTAAGACTGATATTATGATTTGGATAATACGTTTTTAGTTCATGATTCCTTGAGGACCTGATACTTGTAGTTTCGAAGGAAGATTATTGCCAAACTGTAATTGCAATGTGATACTAGATAGCAGAAAGTAACATTTGGAAGTTACTTAGTTCAAACGTTGCCTGTGCCCCCTGAATTCCAGCTTACATGGATGTCCACCAAATAAACTGACAACATGTAGGCACTTATTTCTAGACCAGGAATAGAAACAGATACTTTCTTGCATGCAAGATCTTGATTTGCTGTGGTGTAGTGCCAATTTATTTAAGCCTTGTTTGACACCAATTAAAATCGGATTAAAATTGAAAATATAGTCGTTATTGGGTCCTACTCGTCTAATAAAAGTCAACAATAACGGCTAATTTTTCAATTTTAATCCGATTTTAATCTCTACCAAACATGTTATATATTTTTGCTTATCTTTTCAACCATATATTCTTTTAAAAAAAAATCATTACACATAAATCTAAAAAAAAAATTCTTACTTTTTAACCACACGTTCTCCNTTAAATTTATTTAAAAATTAAAAAAAATTAAAAAGTGCAAACGAGTCACAAATAAATTATTAAAGCATTATGAGCCTGTTTGGTACGGCTTAAAATCCAATTAAAATTGAAAATATAGTCGTTATTGGGTCCTACTCGTCTAATAAAAGTCAACAATAACGGCTAGTTTTTCAATTTTAATCCGATTTTAATCTCTACCAAACACCCTCTTAATTTCGTATTAGAATTATCGCAGTAAATAGTATATGAAATGTATGTGATTATGGTTATGTAAGACTAACATACTAATGAGAATCTGCATTAAATGACATCAATAATAGGTGAAGATCTTTTGAAACGGATTAATACGTTTAAAGAAATGAAGATACATCTGAAGAGGTGTAAACGAATAACAAGATAACCTAATAACCTTATTCTCATTAATATAATATTCATGCATAAAAAAAATAAAAAATCAGAACTGAAATATTAATTTTAAAAATCTACCAACTATATGTTAGTCTGTCAAATATGTATAAATGGTATAAGAATAGACTTAAAAGTATGGTCATTATCATCTGAGACTGCCCGATTTCCTCCAGTTTGACTTTTGACCCATTGCCTTGATCAATCATTAGGGTGCTGGTTTCACTCCTTTAGGAGACGCGTGAGTAAGTAAAGAGTCTCTGATATATTGCATGGACTTGTGTTCTGTATGGATTCGGCAGTAAGCTGCTTCATGTAATCTTACTTATATTGCTCTGTGTTAGTTTATACTTTTGACTTGTTTTAGGTGCAAGCAAACCGTTTGAAGCTATATATGTATCCTCGAAGTCTAGGAAGGGTGACGCACTCAATCCACTAATTGTAATCCTTCACGGTGGCCCTCACTCTGTCTCAGTAACAAGCTTCTCAAAGTCTTTAGCTTTCCTCAGCTCGCTTGGTTACAGCTTGCTAATTGTAAATTATAGGTGAGCAATGGGGGCATCCGCTTTCCTTCCTTTCTACTCAAATTAATACTGAAAGTCAGCATGGGTACTATTTAAAATATAATCGGAGATATTAATTGTCAATACTTCTAGTCTATGTAGATATAGTTTTTAGCTTTGAAGTTTTATTCCATATGTAAAAGTTAGTTGATAAGCACATGAAAGTCCAGAGGTATTCCTCTAAAAGATTTATGGTTGAATACATGTTCTTTGTTTAACAAATGTTCATATGAAAGTGTAATCAATTTCCACATTTTCCACACTTGACTAGATATTCTTGAATTGCCTCATATGACTGCACATATCTGAATTTCTAAGCCTTCAACATGTTTCATGGGATATACTAATTAGTTTTTTGACATGATAAGTATCAATTTTTTTACTTTCTTTCAGTGTCTATGAAGTGCAAATAGTTTTCTTAGTCCCTTATCTTCTCTTTTATGTTAATATGCGCATGTTTGGCTGAGCTTAGAAAGTTATAATTTCACTTATAAGTAAATTTTAAAATAACTTTTTTTAATTGATCAATATTGAAAATAAGTTATTTTGACAACAAGAGGTGCTTTCTAATAAGAAACTTTACTTGAAACTAAGATAAATGTAACTTATTCAAACATGTTTAGAAACGGAAAGTTACTTTTTCTTGTATTTAAGCTTAGCCACACATTCTCCAGGCACTTGTGTGTAGTTTCTATTCACTCTTTTCTCATGCTTTTAGTTCATTTTCACTTGTCATGTTAAACAATTGAAAAGCAAAGATGACATGTCACTCTACAGCTCAATACACCTCTAGTGTGCAGCTAAGTCAAGCTAAAAGTTAATAGCAACTTCTTAATCATTAATAGTACTTGATTAAAGTATAATCTTCTATGGCCAACTTTGTTGCAGAGGTTCATTGGGATTTGGTGAGGAAGCATTGCAGTCTCTTCCTGGGAAAGTTGGGTCTCAGGTGCTTGCTATTTTTCTCAATGTTCTTTTCCTTCACATAATTAAAATTGTTCCTCAACTAAAATACTTTTTTTCTACAGTCGCCTTCTCGACTCTAATTTTTCTGGCTTTATATCAATGCAGGATGTCAATGATGTACTCACTGCTATAGACCATGTTGTTAATATGGGACTTGCTGATCCGTCTAAAATAGCTGTGCTTGGTGGTTCACATGGTGGATTTCTGACAACACACTTGATTGGTCAGGTCGAGTACTGTTACAACTTTGGTCATTTGCATTAGTACTAGGCCACTTGTCATACCATTTTCTGGGCCAAACAAACGAGTTTATCATCTTATAATATGACTAAATGGCTGGTTTCAGAAATGAATTGTATGCTTGCTCTTCAGGCACCAGACAAATTTGCTGTAGCAGCTGCAAGGAACCCTGTCTGCAACCTGGCTTTGATGATTGGTACAACTGACATTCCTGATTGGTGTTACTTTGAGGCATATGGAAGCGAGGGAAAATCTAGGTTTACGGAATCCCCTTCAGTCGAACACCTAGCTCAGTTTCACAGCAAGTCTCCAATCTATCACATCTCTAAGGTATGGTTCTAGATGATTCTTGTAAATCAGAGAAAAAAATAAAAATATCAAAATCAAGGTTTCATTTCATCTGTCATTGATTCGACATGCCCTCGCACACAGCTTGATCAATATAGTTTCAAGGATCCTGATAGTTGTTTATAAGAGCACGACTATGTCAAAGTTACGGTAGAGTGTCTGATTTTGTAGTTTTACAAGTACAGTTTTGGATTTGCTGGAGTTGATGTTTTATGCTGAACCTGTGTTCTGTTAATTTTGCAGGTCAAAACTCCTACGCTCTTCCTCTTAGGTGCTCAGGACCTGCGCGTACCAGTTTCTAACGGATTGCAAGTAAGATTTCTTATCTTCAGAGTTAATTTTGGAACAAATCATGGACATATACCCCACGCGGCTGTATATCCTGAAATCTCTTACATAATTACAGATCCGGGGTTATGATGTGTATATATAGTATATGTTTGTCTATATTCTTGTACAAAAATTATGAAACTATGATATTTTACCCATAAGTAGAACCAACTATGTTATGGAGAAACGCTGATGACATTGGACTACACCTTGAAAACATGTAAAGAATGATATATTCCTGAGCCATGATTGCTAAGAGTTGTTCTCATATGATGCTATCTGCTTAACATATCAGGAGCTAACTTCTTTTGGTTTTTTGTGCACGTAGTATGCACGTGCATTAAAGGAGAAAGGAGTAGAGACGAAGGTGATTGTATTTCCCAGTGATGTGCATGGCATTGATAGGTAAGTTTCCGTCTTCTTCTTAGTGGTGTGACTGGTGTCAGTCAGACCAGGATGGTCCGGTTTGCCGTCTCCTCCAGGCCTGTCACTGAGTGAGCGAGCGAGCCATAGTTCCTAGCTAGTTTGACTCGGCTCACCACACACAGCACTTTTATGAAACTAAGTTTCACATTTGTTTTTTTCTCTGTTGCAGACCCCAATCAGACTTTGAGAGCTTCCTCAATATTGGAGTATGGTTCAAAAAGTATTGCAAATGACACGTAAAGGCAGAATAGTTTTTCTAAAATGTGGCATTTCTTGAACTTACATTAAGTGTTTCTTGTTACGAAAAGGAAAGAGAATTATCTATTATTTTTGTGCAAGAATTTGGTATTATAAAGGATAAATTGCACGTCTTTGACGTTATGACCCTTGTATTTCCAGTTTCAATTCTATTTTTTTTGCCCCTTAATAATGAGTAACATTTAGTTTTACGATCTATTACCTGTTACATTCCTTTCTTGCTTGCATTATCCGATAAAAAGAGAGATAAATTTGAAGGAAAGAGAAACGCAATCTTAATCTTATTTTTATACTTGTGGACGTTTGTAATTTTTTGTGTGTATTGTTACAAAGTATTACAATAACTTGTTAGAAGTAGGAATGATAAATTATATTATTGTGACTCCAATACGACACATCTATAACCATTACGAACCGAACCCTAGTCAAAATCAAAGAGAGAGAGAGAGAGCGAGAGAGAGAGAGGAATTTGTTAAAATATCAAAATAAAAAATTATCGGTGTTGGGAGACGGTGTATAATTAAGCGAGAATTAGGTGGTTACGTAACTTTAATCATGACCAAATTAGTAAATAAGAAAAAAAAAATTAATAAGGTTGAAAAGTTAGTAAAAATTAATTCCAACCAAAATTCAATGCTGTCATCTTTTCTTTCTTTTTTAATATTAAAATTAATAGAGTTTCTATTTCTTTTATTTCAACCAAAATGACTATTTCCTTTTCTAGTCTAATGCAAATGTTTGGTGTGGATTAAAATCAAATTTTTAGTGGATTGTGATAAAAGTTTTTGAAATGTGTGGTTGAAAAGACGTGGGATTCTTGAAAGATGTGGTTGATTTTAATTTAGATTAAATTTAGATTTTAATCCAGCCCTAATATCCATTGTACCAAAAAAAAAAAAGGGAAGAGGTCAACGCCGTCTGTGGGAATCGAACCCACGACCACATGGTTAAAAGCCATGCGCTCTACCGGCTGAGCTAAGACGGCTAGTGGAATTGTCTCGATTCTGAACATTTCTTACTCCAATTCAAAATGCCAAATAGTTTCCTAAACGGTTTTTTCAGTTTCAGAGTATCTCGCTCATTTTTACTAGTTCAAAGATTTTTTGTTGGTTACATTTTTAAGAATATGTTTGCGAGATTTCAGTATTTAGACGCCAATCCCCTTAATTCTACTAAAACCTCATCACTTGATGTAGCATTTAATGTTGCACCACCCTTCATGAAATCCAATGATCAACCCAAACAAAAGCAGTACCAGCAAGTTCTTGAATGGCCGAATGGCGGAAAAATGGCCAAGAAAAGTGGTTTTGTGAATAATCGAGATGGTATAATTAAGGAGAATGGGAATGTTAGGGTGATTTTGAGGTCTGGGAATGACATAAATGGTGTCGTGGAGAAATTGCATGCCCATTGTTCGCCGGAAAATGGTGGAAAAAGGGCTGTCTTTAAAAAAGATAAAGTGAGCGAAAATGTTATTGTGAAGAACCCAGGTGGCAGGATGGAGAGTAATGGGAAAACTAGGGGTGAAGTGAGGTCAAGGAGTGTGGGGGAGAAAGTGAAGGTCAAGTGTTCGACGAAATGGGGGAGATATGGAGGGTCTATTCGTTCAATGTTGGAAGCATTGCAGACTGTTAATGATTTGGATGAGGCTTTAAAGCCTTGGGAGAAGAGCTTGACTAATAAAGAAAGAAGCATAATATTGAAGGAGCAGTTGGAGTGGAAAAGGGCATTGCAGATCTTCGAGTGGTTTAAAAGAGATGGTTGTGCTGAAGTTAATGTGATTCATTACAACATAATGCTTAGGATTCTTGGGAAAGCAAAGCAGTGGGGTGAGGTTGAGAGGTTGTTGGGTGAAATGGGTAAGAGGAGGATTGAGCTGATTAATTCGACTTATGGAACTTTGATTGATGTGTATAGCAAAGGCGGGCTTACAGAAGAAGCAAGGAAGTGGTTGAAGTTGATGAGCGAATGTGGGATGGAACCAGATGAGGTGACCATGGGGATTGTGGTTCAAATGTACAAAAAGGCGGGTGAGTTTAAGAAGGCCGAGGAGTTTTTCAAGAAGTGGTCATTTACGTGTAAAGTAAAGGGTAGAAATGGTATGTTATGGAACGAAGGGATTGTTGATGGTGATTTTGGGGAAGTTGTTCGTTTGAGCGCATATACTTACAACACCTTGATTGACACGTATGGAAAAGCTGGGCAAGTGAAAGAGGCTTGTCGAACTTTTGAAGAAATGCTTAAAAGGGGAATTTTGCCAACCACGGTGACTTTTAATACAATGATACACATGTATGGCAACAATAGCCAGCTAGATGAAGTTGCTTCGTTGATGAAAAAAATGGAAAAATTCAAATGCTCCCCTGATACTCGAACCTACAATATTCTCATTTCCCTACACGCGAAGTACAATGATATAGAAATGGCTGCAACATATTTGAAGAAGATGAAGGATGCCTCTCTTGAACCTGATGCTGTCAGTTACCGCACCCTCTTGTATGCATTCTCAATAAGGCATATGGTTGGTGAAGCAGAAGAGCTGATTTCGGAGATGGATGAAAGAGGATTGGAGATTGATGAATTTACTCAGTCGTCTTTGACTAGAATGTATATAGAAGCTGGGATGTTGGAAAGCTCATGGTCATGGTTCCAGAGATTTCATCTTGCAGGAAATATGACTTCAGAGTGCTACTCTGCCAACATTGATGCTTTCGGGGAAAGAGGGCATATTTTGGAAGCCGAGAAAGTTTTCAGTTGTTGCTTAGAAGCAAAAAAAATTAATGTCCTTGGATTTAATGTGATGATCAAAGCTTATGGCATCAGCAAGAGATTCGACCAGGCATGCCGCATCTTTGATAGTATGGAGAAATATAGTATAGTTCCTGATAAATGCAGCTATAATTCACTTGTACAAATGCTAGCTGGTGCAGACCTGCCAGAAAAGGCAAAATTTTATGTCAGGAAAATGCAAGAGGCTGGATTGGTGACTGATTGCATTCCGTATAGTGCTGTGATCTCGAGCTATGCAAAATTAGGTAATATGGACATTGCAGAGGGACTATACAACGAGATGATTGGGATTGGCTTAAAACCAGATGTTGTTGTTTATGGTGTTCTTCTAAATGCTTTTGCTGATACCGGGAGTGTAAAAGAAGCTATTGGTTATGTAAATACCATGAGAGAACTAGATATACCCATGAATGCTGTTATATGTAAGTCTTTAATCAAGCTTTACACAAAAGTAGGATATTTGAAAGAAGCACAGGAAGCATATGTGATGCTTCAATCCTACGAGGAAGGTCTAGATGTATATTCCTCAAATTGTATGATTGATCTCTATAGTGAGCGTTCTATGATTTCACAGGCTGAAGAGATTTTTGAGAATCTGAAGAGAGAAGGGGATGCGAATGAGTTCACCTATGCTATGATGTTGTGTATGTACAAGAGGAATGGAAGGTTTGTGGAAGCTTTTCAGATAGCATGTAAGATGAGAGAACTCAGATTTATGACAGACTTGTTGAGTTATAATCACGTGCTCGGGCTGTATGCATCAGATGGGAGATTTAAAGAGGCAGCACTCACTTTTGACGAGATGCTGAAGTCTGCCATCCAACCTGATGGCTCGACATTCAAATCACTTGGAATTATTCTCTTGAAGTGTGGAGTTCCAAAGGATGCTCTTCGTAAACTTGAACTCATGAGGAAGAAGGATGCTCGGAGCGGCCTGCAAGCATGGACCTCCACCCTTTGTTCTGTGATTGGCATGGACAACGATACTGATGTTTGTGCTGATGATGTCTAGTTGCATGCGAACACGAGCTTTTAGTTGTGCGTTAGCTTTTCATGCCTCGAATCCCAGGCCCTGCTTTAACGTCTTTAAACTGGAGTAAATCTCTTGAGCAATATAAGCACATGTAATATATTATTTGGAAGTTGGAAGTTTAGCAAAGCGCATGTACCGAGATCAGACGCTTATGAAGATGAAATACTATTGATTACCCTCATTTATTTTCCATCAATGCTATGGATGAAAAAATGCAAACAAATTATTTCAATCAGGGGCGGATCTACCAGCACAGGACTTTGGGCCGCCCCAATTTCTTCAGCAGCCCAATTACTATATTTAACTTTAAAAAAAATGTGGGCCAAATAATTGGCCCAAATTGTAAGATAGAAGGATGCCCAATCCATTCCAACTCCCAAGAATCCCAATTGATTGAACACCGAACATGCACGTCGACAACTCCCAACAGAGAATTGAAAAAATTTGAATTGAAATCGCCAATTTCCACCAAAACAAGAAGGTCCCAAATTCATGAAATCGATGAAACTGAAGAAGTGAAGCCATGGGTATCAATAGAAAGAAGTAATTATCGGATATTTTTTTGTAATCTTCTTCTACATGTTATTTTGTTTGATTCAGTTTTGTAATTTAAAAAGAAGGCTGAAAGAGCCTGTCGGAATGCTACTGCTAGCTGGCAGCCTGGTATACGGATTTATTTTTGACATTTTCTACTCCTTTTCCTTTCAAGGATGTTGGAGTACACTATCTCTTTGTTGTTTGATTGTATCCCCCTAATTTAACCCCTAATTTATCTTCAACTATATTTCTATTAATAAATTGATTATTGTTTCACAGTTTCAGCATCATCTGGGCTTCGAAGTTACTTGATTGTTGATGCTAATGGGGGTATGAAGTCTGAACCAAGCCAACCAGCATTCATCGCTACTCGCTAGGTGATTTCTATTCAAGCCAACTAGGGGCGGACCCAATGAAAGCCTAGTGCAGGAACCTGCACTTGACTTTGGGCCGCCCCAATTTTTTCAACAGCCACTTACTAAATTTAACTTAAAGAAAAAGTTTTAGCCCAAATTGTAAGATAGAAGGATGCCCAATCCATTCCAATTCCCAAGAATCCCAATTGATTGAAAACTGAACACGCACATTCCTGACTCCCAACAAAGAATTGAAAAAAAAATCGAATTGAAATTGTCAATTTCCACCAAAACAACAAGGTCCCAAATTTATGAAATCGATGAAATTGAAGAAGTGAAATTGTGGGTATCAATTGAAGGAGGTAATTAGGATAATTTTTTGTAATCTTCTTCTTCTATCCCTTATTTTGTTGATTCAGTTTTGTAATTTAAACAGAATGCTGAAAGAGCAAATAGCATGTCTGAATGCTATTGCTGGTTGGCAGCCTCGTATACGGATTTATTTTTTGATATTTTCTGCTCTTTTTCTTTTCAAGGATGTTGGATTACACTATCTTTCCATCGTTTGATTGTATCCCCCTAATTTAACTAATTTATCTTCAACTATATGCCTATTAATAAATTGATTACTGTTTCACAATTTCAACATCACATGGGCTTCGTAGTTACTTGATTGTTGATGCTAATGGTGGTCTGAAGTCTGAACCAGGCACAACAGCATTCATCGTTATTCGGTAGGTGATTTCTATTCAAGCCAACAACAAGCAAGTTGATCTCACTGTTTTTCTGCTTTACTTTCAGCATCCAATGCATATTTTAAGTAGCTCTTCAAAGCCTCAGAGTAATATCCAATAAGTTGGTGCTATTGCGGGAGGAATAACAAAATTGAAGTTCAAAGAAATAAAAACATATGTTGACAATTTGAATTCCCATTGGATTTGACATGTTTTTATTTTGTTTATTTATATGCAAAATCCTATTTATTATAGTAGTCATAGAAAGCTTTATAGAAGAAAAGCTCTTGAGGTTGCGGAAAATGTTAATGATGAGACGTCAGAGACGATTTTGATGTTACATAACTTCCCACCAATCCTAGGTTAGGGACTCCAATCTTGAATTACAATTCTAACATTAGAGATCAAGTTCGAAGAGCATATATGCAAAAGTGTTATTGTCAGTCGTTTAACCATGAATTTAAGAAAAGACAAAAGAGTTTGATAATTGGTTGGAGGATAGTGTAGCAAAAGAGGCAGCCTTTTGCTTGTATTTTTTATCTTTTTAAAACAAGTAGTGGGAAACAAGGTAGATGTGACTCATTTTTTAGTGAATGATTCAGGTATTGAAAAGATAAAAAGAGGCTTGATACTCATCTTAGAAAGTATAATAGTTCACATAATCAAGCTCACATTAAGTGTGAAGCTTTGATGAA
>CAIGRL010220570.1:0-14675 GCA_903798325.1 Fraxinus xanthoxyloides
GGAGACATAATCAAATATTACAAAAATCCCAAATATGTACAAAATAGCTTCAAACTCACCAAAAGGGTCAAAACAAATTTACAATTCTTTATGAAGTGAAAATGAATTTTTCTTCGATAATTTTTAACTTTACTCTATTTTTCAAAAATTTCTTTGAATCATATTTGTTAGATACAAGATTTTTATACCCAAAATTGAACACCCATATGTAAATTTTCACTGAGGTACAATTCTTATCTTTTCTTGAAATTTCTAGCACTTTGCTCATTATTCCTTGTTTCGGCATTTATCTTGTCATTATTAATATTATGTGTTACTTCACTCTATATTTGAAGTTTTGAATTTTTGATAAAAACTCTGTTTATAGGTTTTCTCATTTTTTAGTGTTTTATTCATTGATTATGATCCATTTTAACTCTCTATGACCGTTGATTTTCTGTATAATTATTTTGTAAGTTTTATTTCTGAGCTTGTGTTTTATAAATTTATTATTGCCAGATTTTGTATCATCACTGTTTTTCTTCTTACTTCAACTAATATTTGTTGTTCTAAATTTTAGATAAACTTCTTTGCTTTCTCAATAGGTTATTAATGGAATTGTTGATAGAAACCTAAAATATGTATGAGAATGAGTTACATTAGTAAGTATAATAGCCATTTGCATGTTCCAGTTTTCACATTTGATGAGTTTGTAACTTTGACAGTGGCACTCAAAGTTGGGTTCGACTCCAAAACCTAAAGAAAAATGTATGCATCCACCATAACAGGAAAATTCTTTCTAAAATATTGAGGTATTCTTTCTATGCCTAAACAATATTACTGTTGAACTAGCCTTGACAGTTAATAAGGGATTTGAACTTGAATGTTTAATTATCTTAGTTATCAGTGAAATATAATTGGTATTATTCTGCAATTCATTATGTTGGACTGAATTTACATGCTGAATTGGTAATATTACAACAGCATTAAAACTATAGCCTATATATGAGGTTTTCTGTATTCAACTTTACACCAATGTATGAAGATTGAAGTTAAAAGAGTTTTATTCTCTTGAACTTTTATGAAATTTATATATATATAAAGTCTTAATTAAACGTAGATAACAAGATGCGGATGGATAAGAAATCCGGTTTTTTATAAGAAAAAAAATGAAAATTGTCTCTTTTGGACACTTCTGATTCTGGCGCCCTATACGTTTCCTGGTGCAACGGCCTACGAAATAATACAAGCAAAAAGTTGATACATCGAGTCACTAGATGTAGAATTTCACCATTCACATGCAATCTGCAGTACAAAGTGAAAGATAAGAACATAAAATATATATTTCACTTCAAACATGCAATCTATTCAATTTTATGGGAAGTACACACGAGATTTGAATCCCAGTTCACAAAATTATTCTACTACACAGATGGTTCAGATTCAACAACAATAAATTTAAGGTCACGTTTTTGAGATTTAGTCAACAACCAGACATGAAATAGAAACATACCTTAATCACTCCACTGAAATTCCAGCAGAGATGCAAAGTTTTGAGTCCACACCACCACTTATCACACTATCATCTTTCCACCAGTCGGCACATAACACCTATATTAAAAATGCCAGATCATTGAACTAATGAAGTAACTTTTGTGATTGAGTTAATACTTAAAGGGCGTGTTTGGCACGCAGTACTAAATATGACTGTACAACAAAATAGACTATTTTATCTTCTTTTTCTTCCTTAATACTATCTAGGCCAATCCACCTCTACACCTTACCAAACTGGCCAAAAGTGGAAACATTGGATTGGAGGAGTACCTTGTTCTTATGCGAGTCAATCACATGCAATGCAAACTGCAAAAGGGAACACACGATTCAGACAAATATTATGTCAAGGCACATGGAGCATAAAGGAAAAGGAATGACAGAATTGAATACCGTAGTTCTCAGATCCCATATCATAACTTTTCCATCATATGATGCAGAGACCAAGTGAAACCATGATTTATTGTGCCATTTGCAAGAAGAAATCCAAGAATTATGTTGCGACAATTGAAAGATAGGATCATATTTCCCTGCACAAACAAATTCATGCAAGGCAAAAAAAGTATCAGCAATTGGGGATCTCAATGAACAAAATGCAAACGCCTTAATAGTAGCATACACACACTTGTATATATTTACGCAGGCATCCAGAAAGAGAAACCTGGCTTGCGAGGATCCCATATTCGAATTGTAGGGTCAGAACCACCAGCTGCAATAAGGGTAGAACTTTCACCTCCAATATCCAGACAATTGATAGCCTTGCCACAGAACTGAGTGAAGATTAAATAGAAAGTATGTCATCTTTTTCAATTATAATGACTCCATTTAGAATTTCGCCAAACAGAGTAATCATAGCATGCCAGCAAATGAAGCCCGTGTAATTCTTATATTAAGCCATCTGATAAAAATATTAAACATAATAATGCCAGATATGATATCAAACACCTTTGAAGTAAAACAGCTTTTAAAAATTAGGAATTTAAGTTTGTATCAGGTTACACTGTGAGCTTTCACAAAGTCTTCAAGTCATTTCAAAAGATAAAGCCAAGGCCATAGTTAAAAGTGATCACTGATAATGATAAATAAGGCTACACCTGTCATTTGTTTCTTTTGGCAACACTTTATCTAATACTAATGAATAGATATGACCAAAATTTTAAATTCAAGACCACTTTTGACATTGATCCAGGAGATGGTGAGGATTGCATATCCATTACGGATCAGGGTTGGGAATTTATTACTAGTTCTAGTAAAGGTAGGTTTGGATTGCTTGACATATTTAAATTGAGACCGTTCAAAGAATGCCCAAACTGAGCGGCTTTGACAAAAAATCTGTAGCAATTTTTGAACTGTTTAAAAAAGAATTTAGTTATGATGCACTGACAAGAACATGTGCCCGACACGACATGTGTGGGATACGATGACACGCGATTTTTCAAAAAGCACTGATATGACACATCGACGATACATTGATTAACATTTTTAAAATTCTTCATTTATATAGTATAAATTTAATTTTATATTTGTTATTAATTTTTCTTGTTGAAACCTTCTAGATATGAGTACATATTTGTTATTTACTAATAATTTCGAGTTAAAAATATTAATAAAAAAATGATTATGGTAGAGCGTCCGAACAAAGTGGGTATCCGACGCGTGTCCGACACAAACACCACCTTAGTTGAAATGTCCGTACAATAGAGGAATCTAAAGACTACAATGGTTTTTCAGGGGTTCAAACTAGCACCCTTGAAATTGATCTATGTCAATGCTACCTAATAAATTACAATTATGGTATCACATAAAGAATAAACAGAAAAAAAATAAATAAAATAAAGAAGAAGAAGAATCAAACATTAAAAATTTCTTTCTCTATTTAATCATTATGACCAATTTCAAACTATATTAAAATTTTATTTAAATAAAAGTAATATAGTCTATATGATTCAAGGAGTTCAAATAAGCAAACTGATTATTCAAAGAGTTCATTCATCATACTGCCCCATGATGAATGAACTTGATAAAGAGCTTTTCTCAAATTACAACTAGAATGGAAAGAGGTGCCCACAAATGATTTAAACAAATTGTTTTTGATAAGTGACAGACAGAGGAATTGGAATGAGATGTCATAAGTATCCAAAATGTTGATTGTGGAGCATCTTTTGAAGCTAAATCTAAAATCATACCAACATCATATGACAAAAGAAATGAAGTATTGAGTCAAAGTAAAGGTTGCTACAAAATATTTGAAGTATGAAAAAAGAAAACACCAGTATTATCTTTAATATTTAAAATGGAAAAAGAATAAGAATTTTATATTTAAATTACTATGCTGCTTTACTTTATAAAATCCATTTTTTGAAACTTATAACAAGACTTAACGTTTAAACTCATATTCGTTCCTCATATTTCTGATAAAAGATACCTTTTATTTAGACCTCCGACTATGACACAGACATGTTAAACCACAATACCACTGGGTGAACCACTGACCTACTCACCCAGGGCTTTAGCCAGTTTAATTGACCTAGTCAGTTTATATATATATTTATGGAAACAATACAAAAACATGCATATTGCATGCTACATACAAGTAAATTTGTTTCTTGTTTTTTTTTTCCTTTCCTCTTCCAAACCTGCATGCTACAGGTTTGATAATTATGGTCTATATTGTTCTTGTATACAGTATACACAAAGCACCCCTTTTGTTTTTTATGTAATAAAATATGGGTTTATGGAAACAAGAAAACACACGCTCAGTGCATGCTATGTACAAGTAAATTTCGTTTTCATTCCTCTACACAGGAGAAGATGGGATAGATGAAGGTAGCTCTCTCACCATGTTTAGTGAATCTTTGCCAGTCTCAACATCCCATTTTCTAATAGAATGATCCCACGATGCTGAATAAATTGTTTCATGTTGCGGCCAGATCACAGAAGAGACACATTGTGTGTGCCCCACGAGAGTAGATACAGCCTCCCCCTGCGCACCAAAGACGGTCATGAATTTGGAGACAGACTTTGTCCTTGCAAACAATCAAAAGCTATAATTTTTTATTATTCTCATATAACTAGCAGATACAAGTACCTCAGATTGAGGTTCCGCATCTCTGGGACCTTTTCTCCTCTTCTTCACTGAAACTATATCACCTCCAGCATCAGAACCATTTGCCTGCCACAACTTGATTGCGGAGTCCCAAGAACCCGTACACACCTAAAGGAAACAGGAAGTACATGGTAAAAGCTTCCAAATTCATTCACAAGTATTAAAATGTTGCGAAGAAGAAAATCTAGGAGAAATACCATATCTCCAGAAGGCTGTGCAGCAATGCTCTGCACAGCAGCATTATGACCTTTTAGTATCTTGAATGCTCTAATCTTTTTTGGTTGAGCCGACTCTCCTGCATCAAACTTTCATGCAAAATAGATAGTTATCAGGAAATGAACTTTAATGGGGCAGAGACCAACTCCTATTTCTAGCAGAAAGGTATCTTTCAAGTACCTTCCATAACCTCAGCGACCTGTCTTTAGAAGCAGTTGCTAATAGTTGATCGAAAGCACTCTCGACTGCAGAGAAAAAAAAATACTACATCAACAGACATAAGAAAAATGTTGGATGCTATCAAATTAATTATCTCCAGAGATAAGTGTATAATGAAATATTCAAACTTCGTCATGGAAGGAAAATCAGCTACTAATATTTAGGTTTATTCCGCGTAATGTCAATCAATGTTTGAGGGACAAGTTGACTGTTGTCTGATTCAAAAATCTCAAGTTCTACTTGAGTTTGAATGGCCAACATCGAGTGAGATGAGAAGTGTAGGGAGGATAGGGGATTTATAAAAACTCCTGAGTTTCAATGACTTTCAAGCCATTTTAACCCAGCAGACTTGTGGCATCTCCACAAGGTTATATTCACATTCACATTGTCCTAAGCAGAACCAATCGGTCCTAGGTCCACCCAGCCTCACATAAAGCAATCCTCCTAAATTACCATTGAACATAAATTGAGGAATGAAGACAATGATGAAACTTGTAGTATGTTCTATCACAATGTAAAGATTTAATATACATCGTAAAACCTATTTTTAGTAAGAGCTCCGGGAATGTGATTTCAATTACATATGCTGCCAAATCGTATTATGGTGAATTTTAATCAAAATATTGGGGCGCCTGGTGTCACTTAGGTTTTAAGAAAAAACCAGACATAATTGTTGAACAAAGAGATATAAAGATTAATTCACAAGTTACAACCATCCCCATGAAAGAAAAGGCACACGCATGCATGCACACATGCACAAACACAATGTTTAAATAACAATATCAAATAAGCTAATGATTCAGGAATATGTTCAAAAAGGGATTTGACGTCTACTAGATTTTTGTAATATTTAATGAAGTGCCTACTGTGTACAGCAATTAAAATTCGTAAAACCAGAATAGCATAAACACTAGCATATTCAAAATACCCTTGTACCTTTTGGCTTGACGACACAAACTGAAGTAATTGGGCCAGTATGCCCTTCTAATACATGTGTACAATTCCCAGCATCTTTCCATATCCTATGAGGTCCCAGCCAAAATTAATTACAATATCAAATTTTCAGTTATAAATAACCACATAGAAAAGTAAAATGATTAATCAATTGACATTTTTATACTATTACCTTCCCAAACCATCATAGCATCCAGTCAAAATGTACCTGTAACATAAAATTCAGAGAGGTTCACCTTAGTGCTGATGTGATTGGAGGATTATGGAAGGCAGGCGTGAATCCTCCCCCAAATTAGCATTTAAACGAGGAAAAATAACATGTAATTAATATTTGAATGTATAAAAACCACATTCATCACGTTCTGAAAGGTAGAAAGCAAAATGGCACGACAGCCATGCAGGTTTAATTACTACCCGTCATTTGAACCATCGACAGCACTGACCCAATCATCGTGTAAAGAAATATCTTCTCTTCTCGGGGCCACAACTTTGATGTATTCAATTTCTATTACTCTTTCCTGCAGTATATCACCGACCATAGTTATAAAAATGATCATAAGAACCAAAGAAGACAAAATATCATGATGGCATCAACAACTATCAAAGATCAAAACACTTGAATCATCAGAAATACAGAAAATTAATAACTCCTGGTGCTCTTAAAAATCAGATTAGATCAATTCTATTAACCTTCCAAACATTACAAGCTAAATTCACTTCTAAAGCCATATGTTTTGTCTTTTGGGTGAAGTTCTTCGTTAATTAGTAAAATTACACATTGTAGCAACCGATATACAATTTTGTAGTCCAAGAGCTGTACAAAAAAAAAACACTAAACACCGCTTCTTAAACAAACTTACAGCAGAAATGCCTTTGGCAAGAAGAAAATCTTCAAGCGAAGTCCGAAGAAATCTTCCATCTATTAGAAAATCAAAAGGCTGGTACTCCCAGTCATCAACTCCTGTACATGAATCAGATAAAAGTCATAAGCCAACACAATATAAATTAGGAGCTTCTGGCAACAAAAAACAATGAAATTCAACAATATATCACCACCAAGAGAAACTTATCAAACTCTGTAACTAGAGTCTAGAAGGTAACTCTTGCAATACTGTCAAGATACACGAGTTACTTATTTATAATTTCACAAGCAAAACACCATTAATTTTAAAATGTTACTTGTTAATTAAAGCCAAAACTCTTTAAGCTTAGCCAAGCATGCAATTTATTCTAAAATAAACGAAAATGAACAAATTGAAAAAATAAAGTAAAAGTTTGAAAAAATAGTACCGGCTTCGAGGATATTGTTGACTATATCGGAGAGGCGCAAGCGGGTGATATTCGTAGGAATGGCAAGGGAAGTTGAAGGCGCTTTATATGGTGGATTTAACTTCGTTACGAACCGGACTTGCACCTGCCTCGACGACTCTTCTACGCCGTCAATGTCCATCTGTGTGAAATGTGCGTCGGATATCGAATTGGAGTTGAACTAGCAGCGGAGGAGGCAGGCTAGGGTTTTAACTTCTAAGGGGAGAAGAATTAAGAGCAGTTTGGGATAAATTAAAATCAGATTAAAATTGAAAAATTAGTCGTTATTGTTGACAATAAAACCCGCTCAACCTGATACCCGTGGCCCCCACCCCGAATGGGGTGGGGATTACCCACCTAACCGGGTACACGGGGCGGGGATGGGGCGAGGGTCATTACCCCGAAACGGGTACGGGGAAAGTACGAGAAATATAGCCCTCGCCCCGCTACCCGTCCCGTTTAAAACTAATTTCAAATTTAAATTTTTTATCATACAAAAATAATAAATTTATCATCATTTTTAAATATATCATAAGTTGCTTTTAACAAATTAGTAAAAAAATAATAATATTTACTAACTAAAGACATAAAAAAATAAAAGAAAAAATTAAAATAAATAAAAAATAAATGGGGCAAGAGACTTGCCCCGCATGCACCCCCGCCTCACTTTTTAATCGGGTATGGGTATGGGGTAAGGTAATAAAAATATCCAACGGGACGGGGGTGGGATTGGCGGACCGGTCTGTTGTCATTCCTAGACGAGTGTGACCCAATAATTGCTATATTTTCAATTTTAATTGGATTTTAATTGGTACCAAACAAGGTCTAAGGGTTATTTTATTTTGTGTCTTAATTGTTCATTTTGAAATTGTTGAAAACGGAATAAAAAGTTTCATTACTCACTCAACTTTACCCACCGTCACGTTATAGTCACTGAACTTCATTTTGCTTCTGAACACTAATTGAACTCACATGAAGTGAGCTCCATCCGTCACTCCAAGAACATCCGTTTGAAGGTCGTCTGAGCTGGCATAACGGCGTCCCCAGTGGCAAGAGACGGCGTGAGAACTCAGCCACGTGAAGAAGCGTTCTCCGGTTGAAAGGTGAGTTTAGGTTGTGCAGATGAAATCGAACCATTGAAGAACCCTAGTAATCAAGTTCCCAAAACCCGTCTTCAGCTTCTGGATAAATTTGAAACCTTCAAATCAACCTACCCATTTCCCCTAATTTGAAATCGCGAACCCTAAACCAATTCCTTTAACAATCTCCCCCAATTCGTTTGTTCCAGAATTCGGGATTGGCTGAAGTTCGTCGTCCTCCAAGTAACACTCTGGCATGTAAGCTGCTCGCACACGAATCCACATCCTGAAAGGTAAACCTCGTCAAAACACGAAAGAGGTAATGCCCTGAATTTCCATATACTAGTTTGAGTGAGAATTTGTTAATGCATAGTCAGCCTGGTTTGATGCGATTTATGGTTCCATGGGCTTGTGTTTAAACATGAATTGATGCGGCTTATAGGTCTATTTTAGGAGTTGGAGGTCTGTACAGGTTAAGTGTATGTTGGTTTTTTGCCTAAAGGGTTCAACATTGGAGTGTAATTCGTATAGCAAAAGTTTGGATAACATTTATGTAAATCCTTTCAGGCATAGAATAACAGTCAATGTGTCCTAAAACAGTTGCTAGCCTTTGTGTCTGTCTCTTGCATTTTCTCATTTACAGATTTTCTCATTTCAGACGTAGAATAACAGTCAATTTCTATGTACAGTTTTTATCATTTGTTTGTTGAATTCTGTATGAAGCCCTCTACTTACTTGTGGTTTTATTCTGCCGAATGCTTGAGGGATTTTGTGTGTTTTTCCCAAAGGTTTTCGATATTGGGTTGTCAGTTGTGTAAAACTGATGCTACCTCAGGTTCTATGTACAGATGGGTGGATTTATGGAACAAGTCAAATTTTGAGAATTTCTAGCAGGCAGTCTCTAGGGAATGTCTGATTGTAACACACTCATTCATCAATTATAAGAAACATTGAAAATCACCATTATATGCTTGTCAATACCAATACATAACTTAGTCACTCCTCTTCTAGGACAGATGTTCAAATTAAAGCTAGAATCGAATATCCTTTGCAAGATGTTTAGTTTTTTATATGAAGTCATGCTTAGCAAGTTGGGACTTTATATGCTAGAACACTGACTTCTTTACATTTTGATTGGTACAGTTGACACGTATCCAAAATTTGAAGCGTTATGGTTGGGAAGAGTAGGGACATATGTCACAGCTGTAGGAAGCCCGAGCACAACTCGTCGGACTGTCCAACAAAGAAGCGATGTCCAATATGTAAGCAAGGATTTGAGAAATGTATGGAAGTTGAGAAAAATACTTCAAACATAGGTAGGTTGTTCTTATGTTATACTAGGGATTGTGGTCACTTCATCTGGAAGTATAAAGAACAGTCTAATGCAAAAGCTACAGATCCGTGCCAAGACCTATCGTCTTTGTTCAACAAATGTGCTCAAATAACTGAAGAAAAAAACATCGAGATATCCATCAACATTACGATGCGCAAAGGAATGNGAAGCGTTATGGTTGGGAAGAGTAGGGACATATGTCACAGCTGTAGGAAGCCCGAGCACAACTCGTCGGACTGTCCAACAAAGAAGCGATGCCCAATATGTAAGCAAGGATTTGAGAAATGTATGGAAGTTGAGAAAAATACTTCAAACATAGGTAGGTTGTTCTTATGTTGTACTAGGGATTGTGGTCACTTCATGTGGAAGTATAAAGAACAGTCTAATGCAAAAGCTACAGATCCGTGCCAAGACCTATCGTCTTTGTTCAACAAATGTGCTCAAATAACTGAAAAAAAAAACATCGAGATATCCATCAACATTACGATGCGCAAAAGAATGAGTGTTATGGATGATAATGGGAAAGGGAAGGGGAAATGCAACCATGCAAGCTAGTTAAAGACTTCTATTGTATTTGTCGGATTTCATGTTTATGTAATATTCGTAGAACTTGTAGTACATTTTGTATGTTTTAAAACTTGGATGTAAGACTTTCATGTAATCGTTTTATTTATGTAAACATTTCTGTTCACGGGTTATTACAAATGAAATTTTGTTCATATTCACAATATATGTTCATAAATGAATACAGAGTGTTGAACATAGACCATACTAGGAAACATTGAGCATTATTAAAAATTGAGAATTCAACCTGCCATCACTGCAACCCAGGACGTCTATTCTATCGAGCTTTACAAAAAATTGATCCATTGCTCGTTCCATTACAAAAAAGATAATTACCGTACTTCTTCCAAAATTCACAAAAAAACAAAAACACTGAACTACTTCATCATTGGCCTCGTCTAGCAACCATGGGGGTCGGCATAAAACACGTGGCCTCTTCATCATTTGGATTTTGGGTCGATGTCAATCCCTGACTTTTCGATGTCCCCATTTTACCCTGTACGCACATTAGAATGTAAATGATACTTATAGTAAAATCAAATAGATGATCCTAAAAAAAGTAGCTGAGCATATGTACTCACATGTTCGTTCACTCATACGTTGGCATTTGACTCTAATGGTTCTAGTTCAACATTGAACCATTCCTGTGCGAAAAAATAAACAGGTTAGCATATGAAGAAGACATTGTCCTTGTTTTAACCTAGAGGAAAGCATACCTGATCTGGTGCATTATGGCTAGAGTAATATCTTTTATTGTACCCCTATGCTCTACATATCGAACAAGTCATGCGCACTTGCCCTTTCTTCTTCATGTACAACTTTCCCTGACTTTGCACTACCATTTTTTTAGCCTGTTTCCTTCTTTTTTTTTGCTTCTGTCCACGGTGCGGCACATGCCAATTAGGCTTGATGATAGTAGAGGCATCCACTTCGGGCCATAACATTTTGCCGTTAATTGGTAAAATTATGTTGTTGTAGCAGTTCATGTATGTGTCGATTGTGTAACAATTGTCAACAAAATCCTCTAGTACATTTTTGCAGTTTCGTATCACTGCCAGGCATGCATACACAGTATACCCGTAAGCTCCTATTTTCTACGTGCACATGTACGTTCTTCGAGATCAACTACAAAAGTCCTAAAATTGCAATCAACCTACCACATCGGGCCCCTAGACAAGTGCAACGTGCATTCTCTTGACATCTCAACGATCTTCTGCAATCTTTTTGTAATTTTTGGACATAAACGACCTTCGCATCGTCCCTTTTTTTCTCGTCTCTATTGTATACGTTTCATGAACCCCATCTGTACTGATGTCAACATATTCAGAATCAACTTTTTCCTGTCGTCCAGTAATGTTTTGTTAAATACTTCGCATAAATTGTTGAGCAAAATGTCAGACTTGGAGTGCACTGGAAAGTGTGATCGACTCCACTCTTGCGAGTGTCTCTTCATCAGCCATCCATATGCTTCTTCACTTGCTTCACGAACTTTTTGCATCCAATGTTGAAATTCAGGCACAGTTGTGGACTTAGCGGCACGCCAAAGAAATTTTTTTAGTATTTTGCTCTTATGACCTACACTAAAGAAGTTCGTGTACATATGTCGTACACAGAAGCGATGTTCTGCCTCTGAGAATAACTCATCGCATACATTTTGGAGCCCCTTTTGTCTGTCAGTCATCAATGTCCAACCCCTCCCATTACCAATGTCAATGTCCTCTTGAAGGTATTTCATGAACCATCTCCAAGTGTCTGTGTTCTCTTTCTCAACAACAGCGTACGCCACATGGTATATACAATCATTAGCATCCTGACCCACAGATGTTAACATAATTCCCCTGAAATAACCTCGTAAATGGCACCTATCAACCCCTACCACTTTTCGGCATCCCATTTTAAAACCTTGTAGGAACCGAAGCATATATAGATACCTTTAAAAATTTGCTCATGTGAGGATATCATCACTGTTGATCCCGGATTCGTCTGAATTACCTTCGCAGCATATCACCTGAGCATTCCGAATTGTTCTTCAAGTGTTCCAAACAACAATTCCTTAGCATACTTCCTCATCTTGTTTGTGACATTTCTACTTATCTCTATCTTCAAATCATCCTTCATAGTTGCCAAAATGGACTTTGTTTTCCAATCGGGGTCCGCCTTGAATTGTTCAATGTATCTATTTGTCAAGAAGATGTAGTTGCAATGTCACTGTCTCCGTCGTACTCAACTTCGAGGCCCATATCCTCCAATCACACCCCAGTTTGCAAACTCCTTGAGCTCACTTTCTATCATTGTACTTTAACTTCACATTGTAACCATTCAGAGCACCGTAGTTTCTCATCGCAATCCGAAACTCGTCCATTGAGCAAAACAGCTGTCCAACCTCAAACTACGGATTCTTCATATCCGTCTCAGCAAAAAATTCTAGGAATTGATAACCAACCTCTTCATCCGATGAACAAGCCAATAATAACTCCCCAGATGAGGGGTACTCCAAGGCATGTCTCCCACGTCCGCCACACACATCACTACTCTGTTTCTTATTTCATTAATGTTCGATTCAATTTCAATTCCATATGTCACATTGCAATCATACAATAGATCATCTTCTTCAGAAGCCATGTCAATCTCTGAATTAATGAAATCAGGTCTTCGTCATACTTTGTCAAAATTCAGCAAAAAATTTTGGAATTAGTTATTGCTGGGAGCCATTGCTGACCAACAGTGAAAATGGTTAAACAAGGGCTCGAGACACAGATGAAAGGTAAGAAAATAAGCCAACTGAAGACTTATATAGAAGGAGAGAAATTCATACAATCTTGCAATCTGGTAATTACTCCAAAAAAAACCCCAACACAAATGCAATCTTTTAACACCCATAAACATATCATTTGTATCTTTTCCCATAAATACCCCCAAAATCTTGCAATAAAGTCACAAATTCGAAATCCAGTGTACAGATGGTTTTTTCAAAGTATATAAATCGAAGAAAGGGTGGTCTCTTTACCTCCGTTTACTGCATCCATGTGTGCAAATCGTCACCCCCTTTCAGATGGGTTGCTGTGCATGGGTAGGGGACCGACGGTGGAGTCAAGTTTTGGAATCGCGATGGGGTTGGGCGATTAGGGTTCGCAATTTGGGCATTGAAAATTAGGGCGCTTTGAATTGAAATTCGCGATGGGGTTGCAATCTGTTGGTCGCAAGTGAAATGGCGTCTCACAGGATGACGCTTCGTCTCGTGGCTGAGTTTTCACACCATCTCTTGCCATTGAGGACGCCGTTATGCCAGCTCAGACGACCTTCAAACGAATGTTCTTGGAGTGACGGATGGAGCTCACTTCGTGTGAGTTCAGTTAGTGTTCAGACGCAAAATGAAGTTCAGTGACTATAACGTGACGGTGGGTAAAGTTGAGTGACTAATGAAACTTTTTTACTCTTGAAAACGTTGAAAAATAAAAAATTCCAAATTGTATTTACTTTCTTCCTGAATTTTCTCACTCGTCTCTCTCTTCTTCCCTCATCTATATAATCTGTTGAAACCCCATTCTCCGGCCAATATCTTCATCGCGGACCACCACTGGTCAACTGCCCACATTTAGGTGACTAAGAGTAGCCCTCAATTTTGTCCAAACAACAAATAATTGAAATGAGGTTTGCCATCATGTTTTGCGCAGTCCGAAGAAATCTGTGATCCCGACGATGTCCGTTCAATGGTTGCGGACTACATGGGTCACCTTCCTCTTCCTTAGCATACCTAACCCAACCATGGATCAAGCCCAATTTCAACCATAGTTCGCTGAATTTATGGGTGAACTTAGGGTTGAAACTGAAAATTTGTGGTTGTGGTGGTGGTAGTGCCTAATGTGGGTGATGATAATGGTGATTGGTGTTGATGATGGTGGTGGCGTATTGTGTGGTGGTTGTTGTGGTTGGTGATCTGGAGGTTATGTAGTGGTGTTGTATCGTGTGGTGACGGTTTATGTAGTGGTAGTTTTGGCGACTATTGTGTTGGTTGAGGTGATGTTGTGGCTGTGGTGGTGGTTCCGACGATGGTGATCGTTGGGGTAATATTGGGGGCGGCAACCGTGGTGGCGGTTGGTGGTGTTTTGTAGGCGACAATGGAGGTGATTGGGGTGATAGTAAGTGAAAACAACGAAAACGTGTTTTGAAAATTTTAGTCAAGTTATAATTGAAAACATCTAAAATGACATATTTGTCGTTTTGAGTTTTCTTTGTAAATTTTAAATTTGTTTTCAAAAACGCGTTTTCGAAAATAGGAAAGAGAAGTGTTTTCATTGTTTTGGAAAATCGAAAACAGAAAACGGCAAAGAGAACAAGCTCAGCTTTCGGGTTGCACTTCACATCA